>JAVTVY010049801.1:0-22595 GCA_036873755.1 Hanleya hanleyi | reverse complement strand
TTGTAAAAGACTACAATATGCCTGCATCCGAAGCACACGTTTTCAAGTATAATTGCGCAATTTGCTTCACCGTCTCAGAAAAGAGAACTTGCGGTAGATACATTTATATGGGCTTCCGGTCTGTGCAGTTGCGCATAAACCGCGAACTTGCGGTGGCTACAATTTATATATGACTCTACCGGTCTGTGCAGTTCCGCATAAAAAATAGAATATGATAAGTTATTACATAATTACCCAGCAAGTTATTTCATATTTATTAAATGCACGACAAATAAAACTATTGGCCCGGTCTATCTGAAAAGAAAATATCACCCAATCAAGACTGTCTCAAACTTTGCGCTCCGTGACTCCATCTTCCATACACAAATCGCTCTGAAAGTTACGTAGAATTTGGAAGATTTGCGATATCTGTGTTGCATGCATGTGCATTAAGTCTATATGACGTAAAATTATTACCACTATCGGTTCTCTCGGTTTCCATGGTTGTTTTGATAACTGCTCAAGCTTTATTTCTTTCCTCTTTCCGTGAATGAATGAGTGAGTGTGGTAGATTAAAATAATGTATAACGAGAACGGGAAGCCGTTCGGCATGGGCAATGTATGTATAAATGCTATATATTAATTGTGTGCTTAGTTTGAAGTCCTCTTTCGGGAGAACGTGAGTGGCTCTGAAAAGAGCCTTGTTTTCTTTCAAAATCATAAGATTTCAATGATCAGACATTTTCCTCGTCCATTTCCATCTCCTCAAGCATGTCACCCACAGCTTCTGGTCCATACAGCGTACACCGAAGACTTGTCACCAGGTCAGCTTTGTTGCAGGCGTATTCATAGAACGTATACCGGAGGCCTTCCCCAGCTGCTATTTGTAGGCGGAGGTTGTAACGGAATGATTTACGGCCCTCTCGATTTGCCTTGTCGTAACGCTGCTGTAACTCTTCTTGCCGTTTGTTGAGAAACACGATCTGCTCACAGGCTCTTTGAAAGGATGATTCTGCTTTTTCAAGACCAGCATACAATTTGGCGTGGTTCTCCATGTCAGGAATTTTGTTCTGGACAATTGGTTGACTTTTCTGTATAGCAAAATGATTGCGATATGATTAAACACGGCCGTCACGGTTTATATAGCCTGGAATCAAAACTGACTTGTGGCAGATGAGTGATTGCTGACACGGCTTTTTTTCAAAACTGATGAGTCGGAAACCTCAACAGTGTGACAAGTATATGCCTAGCTTATGTTCGGACAGCATTGAGACAGTATACGCCTTAACCCCTGCACATAATGACCAGATGATTGTAATCATTAACTTGAGATCATGAGACAAAGGGCTAATCACGATCTGATTATTGTGAGTGACAGAGAAGAATCATTAAACAAATAATTTACAATTTTATCAAATGGCACTTTATTAGGTTGGTTTATACTGTGGCAAATCGCCCTGACATATTATTTTGAGAAATCGTATGGATGCTATGTTCTTTGCTACAATTTCTCGCTTTTTTGCATCATTTCGCATTATATGTGCGGATACTCTATAACGACACGACCGAAACTACGAATTTTCTGTAATAAGCACAAATACGCTTTCGGGTTGTAAAAGACTACAATATGCCTGCATCCGAAGCACACGTTTTCAAGTATAATTGCGCAATTTGCTTCACCGTCTCCGAAAAGAGAAGTTGCGGTAGATACATTTATATGGGCTTCCGGTCTGTGCAGTTTCGCATAAACCGCGAACATGCGGTGGCTACAATTTATATATGACTCTACCGGTCTGTGCAGTTCCGCATAAAAAATCGAATATGATAAGTTATTACATAATTACCCAGCAAGTTATTTCATATTTATTAAATGCACGACAAATAAAACTATTGGCCCGATCTATCTCAAAAGAAAATATCACCCAATCGAGACTGTCTCAAACTTTGCGCTCCGTGACTCCATCTTCCATACACAAATCGCTCTGAAAGTTACGTAGAATTTGGAAGATTTGCGATATCTGTGTTGCATGCATGTGCATTAAAGGAGTACTTACCATATTTTATATAGGTCTCTATTACACAGGTTAGACTCTTAAAGAAATATGACCAACTATTTTGCTTTCGTTTAGGGTGATAACGTATTATTTTTATTGCAATTTGTGAAGCCATGTTTCCGCTTTGAGGTCGACGTGGGCGCCGCCATATTGCCTGTGGGATGACGTGACTGATCACGTCAGCATTCAGGACAGCGTCACGGCTAACGCTTGACACAGGTACGTTCCAACTACGGACATTTGAATTATTCTGGGTCCCAGTTTTAATTCGAAGAAAAAAACTGGCGCGGCAAATCCCACGGGGGTAATTCCTAAAAGTAAATTGGTTTACGGTATCTCCGCCAACGTAAAACAATTCTTCCCCAAGTTTTTCAATCGAGACTTGCCCTATTCAATTTGTACAAAATTTGAAACTGAGCAGTAAACTAAAAGAGCGTCCTCTGCAATTGTCCAGTGATTTGAGTTGAACGACGATGCTTCTAATTTAGTAAACATTTTCCTGGTTACTCTTGAACTACTAAAATCAACTAGAACGTCAGCGAATTTACTGAATTCCTTCTCATGCGAATTATCGGCATAACCAACATGATCAACCTTAAATCTCCATGACGTTGTGACGTTTTTAGATGAGTATACACTCACTTCCGCTCATCTAAAAACGTCACGCAGAGGTGCAATGGCGGCGCCCAGTGCACGCCGTGGCGAGCAACAAATATTCAATATTTCTTTTATTTCGACTACTATCAACATACGTTTTATATAATAAGGTTTGGAATACGATTGCTGATAAATAGTCACACTCAAAAATAAGGTAAGTACTCCTTTAAGTCTATATGACGTAGAATTATTACCGCTGTTGGTTCTCTCGGTTTCCATGGTTGTTTTGATAACTGCTCATGCTTTATTTCTTTCCTCTTTCCGTGAATGAATGAGTGAGTGTGGTAGATTAAAATAATGTATAACGAGAACGGAAAGCCGTTCGGCATGGGCAATTTATGTATAAATGCTATCTATTAATTGTGTGCTTAGTTTGAAGTCCTCTTTCGGGAGAAAGTGAGTGGCTCTGAAAAGAGCCTTTTGTTTTCTTTCAAAATCTTAAGATTTCAATGATCAGACATTTTCCTCGTCCATTTCCATCTCCTCAAGCATGTCATCCGCAGCTTCTGGTCCATACAGCGTACACCGAAGACTTGTCACCAGGTCAGCTTTGTTGCAGGCGTATTCATAGAACGTATTTCGGAGGCCTTGCCCAGCTGCTATTTGTAGGCGGAGGTTGTAACGGAATGATTTACGGCCCTCTCTATTTGCCTTGTCGTAACGCTGCTGTAACTCTTCTAGCCGTTTGTTGAGAAAGACGATCTGCTCACAGGCTCTCTGAAAGGATGATTCTGCTTTTCAAGACCAGCATACAATTTGGCGTGGTTCTCCATGTCAGGAATTTTGTTCTGGACAATTGGTTGACTTTTCTGTATAGCAAAATGATTGTGATATGATTAAACACGGCCGTCACGGTTTATATAGCCTGGAATCAAAACTGACTTGTGGCAGATGAGTGACTGCTGACACGACTTTTTTCCAAAACTGATGAGTCGGAAACCTCAACAGTGTGACAAGTATATGCCTAGCTTATGTTCGGACAGCATCGAGACAGTATACGCCTTAAACCCTGCACATAATGACGAGATGATTGTAATCATTAACTTGTGATCATGAGACAAAGGGCTAATCACGATCTGATTATTGTGAGTGACAGAGGAGAATCATTAAACAAATAATTTACAATTCTATCAATTGGCACTTTATTAGGTTGGTTTATACTGTGGCAAATCGCCCTGACATATTATTTTGAGAAATCGTATGGATGCTATGTTCTTTGCTACAATTTCTCGCTTTTTTGCATCATTTCGCACTATATGTGCGGATACTCTATAACGACACGACTGAAACTACGAATTTTCTGTAATAAGCACAAATACGCTTTCGGTTTGTAAAAGACTACAATATGCCTGCATCCGAAGCACACGTTTTCAAGTATAATTGCGCAATTTGCTTCACCGTCTCCGAAAAGAGAACTTGCGGTAGATACATTTATATGGGCTTCCGGTCTGTGCAGTTGCGCATAAACCGCGAACTTGCGGTGGCTACAATTTATATTTGACTCTACCGGTCTGTGCAGTTCCGCATAAAAAATCGAATATGATAAGTTATTACATAATTACCCAGTAAGTTATTTCATATTTATTAAATGCACGACAAATAAAACTATTGGCCCGATCTATCTCAAAAGAAAATATCACCCAATCAAGACTGTCTCAATCTTTGCGCTCCGTGACTCCATCTTCCATACACAAATCGCACTGAAAGTTACGTAGAATTTGGAAGATTTGCGATATCTGTCTTGCATGCATGTGCATTAAGTCTATATGACGTAGAATTATTACCACTAACGTTTCTCTCGGTTTCCATGGTTGTTTTGATAACTGCTCAAGCTTTATTTCTTTCCTCTTTCCGTGAATGAATGAGTGAGTGTGGTAGATTAAAATAATGTATAACGAGAACGGGAAGCCGTTCGGCATGGGCAATTTATGTATAAATGCTATATGTTAATTGTGTGCTTAGTTTGAAGTCCTCTTTCGGGAGAAAGTGAGTGGCTCTGAAAAGAGCCTTGTTTTCTTTCAAAATCATAAGATTTCAATGATCAGACATTTTTCTCGTCCATTTCCATCTCATCAAGCATGTCATCCACATCTTCTGGTCCATACAGCGTACACCGAAGACTTGTCACCAGGTCAGCTTTGTTGCAGGCGTATTCATAGAACGTATTCCGGAGGCCTTCCGCAGCTGCTATTTGTAGGCGGAGGTTGTAACGGAATGGTTTACGGCCCTCTCGATTTACCTTGTCGTAACGCTGCTGTAACTCTTCTAGCCGTTTGTTGAGAAAGACGATCTGCTCACAGGCTCTCTGAAAGGATGATTCTGCTTTTCAAGACCAGCATACAATTTGGCGTGGTTCTCCATGTCAGGAATTTTGTTCTGGACAATTGGTTGATTTTTCTGTATTGCAAAATGATTGCGATATGATTAAACACGGCCGTCACGGTTTATATAGCCTGGAATCAAAACTGACTTGTGGCAGATGAGTGACTGCTGACACGACTTTTTTCAAAACTGATGAATCGGAAACCTCAACAGTGTGACAAGTATGTGCCTAGCTTATGTTCGGACAGCATTGAGACAGTATACGCCTTAACCCCTGCACATAATGACGAGATGATTGTAATCATTAACTTGTGATCATGAGACAAAGGGCTAATCACGATCTGATTATTGTGAGTGACAGAGGAGAATCATTAAACAAATAATTTACAATTCTATCAAATGGCACTTTATTAGGTTAGTTTATACTGTGGCAAATCGGCCTGACATATTATTTTGAGAAATCGTATGGATGCTATGTTCTTTGCTACAATTTCCCGCTTTTTTGCATCATTTCGCACTATATGTGCGGATACTCTATAACAACACGACCGAAACTACGAATTTTCTGTAATAAGCACAAATACGCTTTGGGTTTGTAAAAGACTACAATATGCCTGCATCCGAAGCACACGTTTTCAAGTATAATTGCGCAATTTGCTTCACCGTCTCCGAAAAGAGAACTTGCGGTAGATACATTTATATGGGCTTCCGGTTTATTCAGTTGCGCATAAACCGCGAACTTGCGGTGGCTACAATTTATATATGACTCTACCGGTCTGTGCAGTTCCGCATAAAAAATCGAATATGATAAGCTATTACATAATTACCCAGCAAGTTATTTCATATTTATTAAATGCACGACAGATAAAACTATTGGCCCGATCTATCTCAAAAGAAAATATCACCCAATCAAGACTGTCTCAAACTTTGCGCTCCGTGACTCCATCTTCCATACACAAATCGCTCTGAAAGTGGCGTGGGAGTTGGAAGGATTTGCGATATCTCATGTTATGCCGTATTGCGTGAAGTCTATCATACGTAGAATTATTACCACTATCGTTTCTCAGGTTTCCATGGTTTTTAATTATTTCTCAAACTTTGTTCTTTCCTCTTTCAAAATTGAATGAATATTGGTGAGTGTAGTGGTGGATCAAATATGTATAACCGGGCAGGAAATATTCATGACGAAGATTTATGTATAAATGCTATATATTAATTATTGTGTGCTTAGTTTGAAGTCCTCTTTCGGGAGAAAGTGAGTGGTTCTGAAAAGAGCCTTTTGTTTTCTTTCAAAATCATAAGATTTCAATGATCAGGCATTTTCCTCGTCCATTTCCATCTCCTCAAGCATGTCATCCACAGCTTCTGGTCCATACAGCGTACACCGAAGACTTGTCACCAGGTCAGCTTTGTTGCAGGCGTATTCATAGAACGTATTCGGGAGGCCTTCCCCAGCTGCTATTTGTAGGCGGAGGTTGTAACGGAATGATTTACGGCCCTCTCTATTTGCCTTGTCGTAACGCTGCTGTAACTCTTCTAGCCGTTTGTTGAGAAAGACGATCTGCTCACAGGCTCTCTGAAAGGATGATTCTGCTTTTTTCAAGACCAGCATACAATTTGGCGTGGTTCTCCATGTCAGGAATTTTGTTCTGGAGAATTGGTTGACTTTTCTGTATTGCAAAATGATTGCGATATGATTAAACACGGCCGTCACGGTTTATATGGCCTGGAATCAAAACTGACTTGTGGCAGATGAGTGACTGCTGACACGACTTTTTCCAAAACTGATGAGTCGGAAACCTCAACAGTGTGACAAGTATATGCCTAGCTTATGTTCGGAGAGCATTGAGACAGTATACGCCTTAACCCCTGCACATAATGACGAGATGATTGTAATCATTAACTTGTTGTCATGAGACAAAGGGCTAATCACGATCTGATTATTGTGAGTGGCAGAGGAGAATCATTAAACAAATAATTTACAATTCTATCAAATGGCACTTTATTAGGCTGGTTTATACTGTGGCAAATCGCCCTGACATATTATTTTGAGAAATCGTATGGATGCTATGTTCTTTGCTACAATTTCTCGCTTTTTTGCATCATTTCGCACTATATGTGCGGATACTCTATAACGACACGACCGAAACTACGAATTTTCTGTAATAAGCACAAATAAGCGCACCCAAAATAATAAAGGACTCTCTCAATAGTCCCTTTTCCCCGCTTTTTCCCGAAAACCCAAAATAATACAGGACTATTTTGTACATCATTCAAATACATTTATTCTGACACATGCTTTGAACTGAAATTACAACCGGATGCATTAAATATGTAGTGTCGGAAACAAATTCCGGGATTTTCTCCGAGAATGGAAATCAATCAGTCTTAAATATAATACTGGAATACATGTATACTATAGAATGTAAGCTATCCAAAATATAATTTGAGGAAACTTTCCCCAAAATAAAAAAATCTGTTTCCTACTTTCCGTGTAAGATTGACATATGTGTGAACTACAGCCTGTACTTCAGTAGTACTTTGTGAGAAAGGCATTGCTGAAGAGCTCTCCCCACAATGCAAATCTACATAATGTAGTTTTCTTATATACCGCTGGCATATCCCCGAAAGGCTACTCTTATCCCAGTGTTAATGCTAATGTTCTTATAAAAATTCGGTCCTCGGATCATGGACGCTGAGAAGTCTTCTCTGGACGACCACTGAATAAGGAATGACGGATTACACTGTTGCAGTGTGAATCATTTTGAGGAAAATTTCCCCAAAATGAAAATGGTTGCTCAAGTAATACAACACACGCTTTCGTGAAAAGCTGTGAAGTGGTGAAAAGTTATTTTGAGGAAGCCTTCCCCAAAATCTCTATATATATATATATATATATATCCAAGTTTTTTCCGCGTAACATGTAATATAACTACAGTTCAAATATTAACTGCACTGACATTGTCGAGAGAAACCATTTTGAGGAAAATTTCCCCAAAATGAAAATGGTTGCTCAAGTAATACAATACAAGCTTTCGTGAAAAGCTGTGAAGTGGTGAAAAGTTATTTTGAGGAAGCCTTCCCAAAAATCTATATATATATACAAGTGTTTTCCACGTAACATGTAATATAACTACAGTTCAAATATTAGCTGCACTGACATTGTCGAGAGAAATAATTTTGAGGAAATATTCCTCAAAATGATATTTCACGTATAGGTCAGGAGAATGGTTTTAGGCAAACCGTTCAAAAGATAATTTGAGGAAACTTTCCCCAAAATAAAAGAAATCTTTTTCCTACTTTCCATGTAAGATTGACATATATGTGAACTACAGCCTGCATTTCAGTTGTACTTTGTGAGAAAGACATTGCTGAAGAGCTCTCTGCACAATGCAAATCTACAAAATGTAGTTTCTTATATACCGCTGGCATATCCCTGATCCCTGATTAGACTGTTGCAGTATGAATCATTTTGAGGAAAATTTCCCCAAAATGAAAATGGTTGCTCAAGTAATACAATACACGCTTTCGTGAAAAGTGAAAAGTTATTTTGAGGAAGCCTTCCCCAAAATCTATATATATATATATATATCCAAGTGTTTTCCGCGTAACATGTAATATAACTACAGTTCAAATATTAACTGCACTGACATTGTCGAGAGAAATCATTTTGAGGAAATATTCCCCAAAATGAAATTTCACGTATACGTCAGCGCTGGAATTCTTGTGATCTTCGCTATACGTACTGTGATAAGAAAAGAGCAAAATGTTAAGCTGTCAGGAGAATGGTTTTAGGCAAACATCCACCACATTTTACAATCCGTTCAACAATTAGTCGTTGTAGTTAAGCTGTCTTCCCACTCTAATCAGTATACCAGCAGGTGATTGTTTAACTTCTTGACAGATGATCTCTTCTCAGATTATCTAGTTTTATGCTTCCAACAACATTGCACACCATAGCTAACTGTAAGCTTCAGCCGATTGTGTGAGAGAATGATTTTGGGGAAAATTTCCCCAAAATGAAACGTAAGTATATATCTGGATTACTGGAACGCGTACCCCCAAAAATGCGAGGAACAAAATTTTGGGGAAGGTTAACCCAAAATAATAAAAAAATCTCCGTGTTTCATAGTAGCCCTGTCCGACCTGATTTGAATCATTAATGCCTCTTCTCCACTAACTTGCTCTTGGGAGCCAAGTATAGCAAGCTTAATTTCTATGACTCGTAAATTATGATGTTCAAGTAGAGCATGTGGCCTATACTGACACGAATATACCGATCAGACCTCATTATGTATATTTTACATATGATCATTGAATATGTATATCGGGAATACATTAATCGAGTATTTACCAGCAGTAGGGACTACATGTAATATAAGCTATTCGGCTATATCTATACTTGGATTTCATGAATTGTTCCAACGTATGTATGTCTGAATCACTTTTCATCAGCCACTACAGTTCTCCAGGTCAACCTTTCGTATTGTTCTGTTATATGTCACTTCATCTCCATATTTACGTCCACTGGGAGAAGACATTAAAATAAATTCACAGTTACATGAAACTTCAACCAACAACGGTGTATTGAAGACATCCATGACTGAACACTCGTGACAGAACATCCGTAGCAGGAACAACAGCGGCGGGATGAAGTTTGAGTTCCAAGAGTACAATGTCCAGATACCTGAAAGATAGATAGTACGAGATTTACAGGTAAGACATGTTAAATGTGCACTCACTATCTGCATGAAAATATTTAATCAGTACTCGATATTCACACGTATATGATATATACCGATAATTATAATATATATCTATACATATGAGATCTGAATATTCGAATGTGTTACACGAACCTCAGGTACAGAGATTAGTATACATGTATGCAGAAATGCATAGCGTAGCAATTATGTAACTTGTATTAGTATTCCGCGTAATTGCTCAATTTATGGAATTGATAGATACTTTGAGGGAACACCTAAAACAGCTTTGCATATAAGATATATAGGTAAATAAAATCGCACGTGCATTGCATTTGGCCACTCACACAGCTCAATCTGTCCCTGTGTGGAGCAGCTAAGAATGTCCGCTGGTTAAGTGTGTACGCCCCTATCTTCTAACCCAGCTAGGACACTTTCCTCCACATTGGGGACAAGTGTCCGTCCTTGGTTGCATAGAAAAGAAAAAAATATGAAAAGGGACACTAATTACCAAGACATTCGTAGCTATCACACCGCCATATGACACTAGTTCCATTGATGGTACACAAAACTGTGCCATACAGACAACATTATTATTATCTAAGTTCGTGATAAAGCAACAATGATGCTGAGATATAATTTAAATGATTGTCTCGGGCATTTGGTCTGGTCTAGTTAGGGAAGCTGATTTTTTTTCAGGGGGTATTTTCGGTAAATTTTTCGATTAGTTTTCAATTAAGCAATTATCTGAGCAAATACCACTTGATAAATTAGTGAATAAACTATCTGTAAAGTTGTATGTTGTGTACATCCCCCCTCCCCCCCCAGAAAAGCTTAAGTGAAGAGAACACATCACTTTTCTCTTCGCATGGCCGTCATTTTGAATTGATAACAGATTCATGATCCTCTACTTGATTAATAATGCTAACTTATATATTCCGGGAGCTTACATCATGCTACACTTTGTGGTTACCCAACCCATGCACTACCATCAGGAGCATGTCGCCACCCCCGATGCACCGAGCTCTGTCCTCTATCTGTTAAACTCGCCAGACTCCCTAACCTCATATATTCCTGGCGCTTACACCATACTACACACATTCAACCCATCCACTACCCTCGGGGAATATGTCCCCACCCCCGATGCACCGAGCTCTGTCCTCTATCTGTTAAACTCGCCAGACTCCCTAACCTCATATATTCCTGGAGCTTACACCATACTACACACATTCAACCCATCCACTACCCTCGGGGAATATGTCCCCACCCCCGATGCACCGAGCTCTGTCCTCTATCTGTTAAACTCGCCAGACTCCCTAACCTCATATATTCCTGGCGCTTACACGTATTCAACCCATCCACTACCCTCGGAGAATAGCCCCATCCTCTATCTCCTAAGCTAAGCCTTGCGTCCCACTACCGTCATATATTCCTGAAGCTTGCACCATACTACACATATTCAACCCATCCACTGCCCTCGGGGAACGTGCATGTTCCCACCCCAGGGGCACCAAGCCCCACCCCCTGTCTCCTAAACTCACTCGATTCCTACCCTCATATATTTCTAGAGCTTACACCATATTGCACTTATTCATCTCATCCACTACCCTCGGGGAATATGTCCCCACCCCCGATGCACCGAGCTCTGTCCTCTATCTGTTAAACTCGTCAGACTCCCTAACCTCATATATTCCTGGCGCTTACACGTATTCAACCCATCCACTACCCTCGGAGAATAGCCCCATCCTCTATCTCCTAAGCTAAGCCTTGCGTCCCACTACCGTCATATATTCCTGAAGCTTGCACCATACTACACATATTCAACCCATCCACTGCCCTCGGGGAACATGCATGTTCCCACCCCAGGGGCACCAAGCCCCACCCCCTGTCTCCTAAACTCACTCGATTCCTACCCTCATATATTTCTAGAGCTTACACCATATTGCACTTATTCATCTCATCCACTACCCTCGGCAACTTGTCCCCACCCCCAGTCCGGTACAACTCCCAAATGAGTAACCTAGCTATCGCCTATTCTGGCAATTTCTTTCCAAATCAGGAAACATAACGTAACATTTCTTAAACAGGAATCCATGTAAATTTTCCTTAGTAATAAACATTTTAATGTATCCTAAATCGGAAACCGTATATTGTTTCTTGAATAGGAAATGCTGTATATATATCCTAAACAGGAAAAACTACACGGTCCATTTACAGATTTGGAAACACATATTACATCAAAACATATACATGTACCTTAAAGTGAATGCATGTATCCTTTGTAACAAGCAGTAATTTTGATTGTTCTTTTTAAAGATATATGAAATTAAATGTGTACATGTGTGCCAATAATAAGGACAGAACAGATGAACACTTTAGAATTGGATCATTAGAATCTACATGTGCAAAAGTGGCACATTTACGCATTCTAAATTTATTTTTGCTACAATTTATTTCCAATGCCACTAAATAAAGCAACAATATTGTAGATGCAGTCTATGAAGGAAAAGCTATCTCTTATGGTACTTTAGATTAGTGGCAAAGTGGAGTTGATGGTAAACATTTGATCTCTTTTTCCTGTGATACTGGCCTCTCTCAATGAAGTAGCTAAATTGTTTGTTTTAAAAGCCATAAAACTCTATGAGTGGATGACATTCACCAAAGATCTGAAGTAGAACTTGCATGGTCAGTCCATGGAGCTTATCTATATAAACCACAGCTGTGTACACATCAAACCATCCTAGCTGCACAGAGCCCTGGGTTAGCCAGCACTGAAATCAAAACAGGCCGATACTCATAAAATCTCTGTGAAGGATACATAAATTTAATCCAGTCCCTCCGCTTGAACACCAAATCTAAAGCTTCACAAATTTAGAATATTGGAATGAATGAAGAGGAATCATGGACAATTTGGTTGAAATGGAGGGCACGAAGTTTTGCCAAGCGACTTTTCAGCAAATATTTAGCGATTTTTCAGCAAATATTTTCCCCACATCTGCTGTAAACCTATAATTGCACAACAATTAAAGAGAGTTGAAGTTCATGTATAATACACAGAAATATTTCGAAGTTTTTTACAGATAATTTTTGTTGAAAATTTTATGTTTTGTTTTAATATTTATATATTTGTAAATTCTCCATCAATCGGCTCAAGAAATTTACATGTTTGCTGAATGAGGCTAAACTTTCAATTTAAATGTATAAAATGTAATGGATATATAATCATACTCATCTACATGTATAGTTCCAATTGGTCTAATATATGACATAACATTTGTCTGA
Organism: Hanleya hanleyi; assembly: GCA_036873755.1. Taxonomy (NCBI): domain Eukaryota; kingdom Metazoa; phylum Mollusca; class Polyplacophora; order Lepidopleurida; family Hanleyidae; genus Hanleya; species Hanleya hanleyi. The sequence goes on along the minus strand of JAVTVY010049801.1, from coordinate 9,598 downwards.
ATTAAACATTTGTACACTTTATTGACACCGCAATACTGATTTGTCCTCACACCAGCATGGATATTCTCTGTGTCAGCTACATGTATGTGAAGTGAAGAATCCTGGAGATCCTGTGGAAAAGTGAATCTGCCATTCCTAGGTTATTGAAGTGTCCCCAGTACTCGCATGGCATGCATGGTTATCCATGTAGCAGCTGGTCAGGGTTAGTTTTCATGGGAATTGAAGGATGGCAGTCTCCAGCAGAGTTGGCTAAAGTAGCCCTGCTGAGAAAAGGCCATAAATTTTCTGAGTGAGACCAGTTTTATATTACTGAAGGTTTGACCAAGATAAACAAATTCACCAATGCATAGGCAATTTGTTCTCTAAATGAAAAAAATCTATTCCAAATATTCTAAACTCAATTTGGGCCATAGTAGGCTCCATGATTAGGCTCAGCGCAGACATTCCAGGATGAGCAGATAGCTGCATAGATTTTTTTTCAAATACCCCAATACATTATAGCTATTTAGTAATTCAAAATTATTAACAATATAAAAATATAAATCTGTGTTAGTATTTACAGGTTATTTCCGGTAAACGAACATTTGTATAGCTGGTGAATATAACCATTGACCCTATATACTTGATCGGACGGGTAACACATTTTTTCTCGTTTGATGTGTATTTTCCCATCCGTGCCATCACTACCAGTAGGAAACAAAAAGCTCTTATCCAGCCTGCAGCTGTCTGATCAGAACTGATCGGACAAACTACTGGTCATATTGCAGTGCTGCCAAGTAGTGGCTGCCAAATTTCATTTTGGTCCTTCCCCATTTACCCAATGTTAGATATTGAAATAAATTCTTTGAGCCTCCTATTTACTCAGTGTTAATTTTTGGAAAAAAGTTCTGGAGGTCAGAGCGAATTTCTGGAAACTGGAAATATTTTAGTGAGACTTGTCAGGCCTGATATAGAACAGGCTCAGCCTGGTATGGCATGCCACGGAAACGGCCATACTTTTCTTTGTTGGTCGAACAATTTATTGCACAACTGCGGTTGGCACATGGCAAGATAAGGAAAAAACAAAATTTGTTGTTCGATTTTGCACAATATTTTTGAAACTTAAGTCAGCTGACTATACATGTCCAGGATACGATACTTTTAAGAGAACAAGCCAGATATATGATATACATGTAACATAATTTTTTGAGAGTTTGAGCCGAGTTGCAATTTCCATTATACTGCAATTTTACCAGAATCATTATGGAAAAAAATATCACATCTGATTCCCTAAAGGGTTTATGTTTTATCTCATATATTATTTACTTTTTGTTTTATTTTTTCTGATTTTTTATTGTTTTATTTTTTGGTTTATTGAACTAAAGACCTCATCATTCCAGAGAGGGAACACCGTAAGGCGAGATAAAAACAGATAACTTCATTGGCTCATTCAAACGGGGTACTGTGACGTAATGTTTTGTGAATCTGGAAATTATCACCTAGTGATTGAAGTCAATCTTCTAAGAGTAATAAGTTAATGAAATGTGGTATTCCCTTACATGTAACGGACTGTGAGATCATATGTGAACACATATTCAACTAAAGGTACTGAATACTACTTGCAGTACCATCTGTCAGAAGTTGGAGGGACGCCCTCCCCCCCCCCCGCAAATCTGTAAATATGTTTAGTTCATTGCCATACTCTGTATTACTGATTCGAGCAATAAATATATTGATTGATTGATTTATCAGGCGGAGCCCCATGTTTTTTGTTTAGTGTTTACCTGGTTAATACCATTTCTCAACATCACCTGATGGTGTTGACAAGCCCTCAATACCATAAAAGGTGTTAGACCGACACCATATTTCTCGCTGTGTACCGGGCGGTTCGGGATGGTGTTTAGTCCCACCCCATTTGAAAAATATGTCCGTGATACTGCCAGACATTTTGGTTGCATTTGCACTGTTATTATGAATAGGCGTTCCAGTGTTCCGGTAAATTGTTTGACAGGAGATCATAGCATACTCCACTGGTGTGAAAGGAAAGATGTGTCAGAAAGTAATGTCCCGTCTCATTTGTTTCTATTTTGGGATGATTTATAGTCAAAATTCAGGAACTAATGTCCTACTAGATTATTTAATAATCTTCATTCGTGAGCGGTCATCCTTTTATTTTACTGGCTTACTAATGGAGAAAATTACTGACAGTCCCATTTCTGACAAATGAAGAAATTCAACCCCATGCATCATTCAAAATGATTTGACCAGGATGATATAAGACAATCCACGAAATGAAAGTACAATCCGTAACTTATAATCCAAATTCCTCTAAAGTCAGATAAATCAGGCCTACCTTATTCCCCTCCACGAATGGTCTCATATGAGGTTGCAGTCCAGTCCAAACGAATGAACTAATCAATGTTACTGTGCTGTGTTCATTGTATTATTTGAATTTGTCTCCAGACAAGGCTTTATCCATCCATGTAGTCCATCCCATGCAAGTACTATTTGCATAGCTTAATTAATTCTGGTGTATATACACAGGTCTAATGTGACATAAATTGCCCTGTTTGAAATGAAGACTTAACTATTCTGATCAAGAGCTGCTGTTCACATGGTGGCTTTCTGCACAAACCCCAGTATGATAAAGGTAATCACCATGGTGACCCACAGCTGTTTTCAATATCAGCTTCTCTATCCTGGAACATGACCCCTGTATAAGGTTGAAGTTAAAAGTTCGAAAATCTAATAGCAAGTCACCTTCGCTTACCCAAGTCTAACACCAACCGTGTGGAACGTTAGTGTAGTGTTTAGCCTGAAAATGTTAAGATGATAGCAAGTGGACTAGCTTATAACCTACCACAACAAATGATTCATTGTAGGTGAGAGTTTTTAAATGAACATGGTATAAGCAATCAAGAAGTCAGCCAGATGCTAGCCAGTAAAAACTTTCTAACACTCATGTTAAAATGAATAGAATACCAGATTAATTAAAATTTGTAAATTTTAAATATAGCTGCCTCTTATAGGGTACGTTGGCGATACATACATTTGGAACAGATATTAATATGTTCTTTTCCAGGTCCTTTAACGTTAACAAACGTTCCATTCCGCGGCATTTGAGTTTATGAATCATGACAAACGAAACTCTGTATAGTATACATATTCATCCATCGGCACATGCAGTTTTTGTATCCGCTCACATGAACGCTCGTCTGATGCCTTGTTTGATCTAGCTCTCATTTATTCTGCAAACTTTCGTCAAAACCGTAGCCTTTTCAACCATGCAACGCTAGTCTTCCTGGATCATATTCCTGAGCTGCACTGGGCGTTAAATTCATGGATCCTCATCTTCGCCAACTTCTGAGATCCTCCTAATACTCTCCAAAGCACACACTGCTGAGGACCGATCGACCCAACAGTGTACAGGGTATAAACGTACATGCTATGTTCCCCTTCCCCTGTAGGCCCTAATTGTCCGTTTTTATACGCCCGCCAAAAGGCGGACGTATTATGTGATGGCGGTTTCCGTCCGTCTGTCCGTCCATCCGTCTGTCCGTCCGTCCGTCCGTCTGTCCGTCCCCCGTGTCCGGTCTATATCTGGGACAGTTTTCTATCTACAGTTCTAATTTTTGGTGACTGGATACCCTATTGGGAGACGATGTGTCGCGTACCAAAATGAAAATCAAGGTCAGAGGTCAAAAGTCACTGGCCTAAAAAACAGGAAATCACCGAAGTGTTCGTGTCCGGTCTATATATGTGATCGTTTTCTATCCACAGTTGCAATTTTTTGTGAGTGGTTACGCTAGGTGGAGACGATGTGTCGCGTACCAAAAATGAGGTCGAGGTCAGAGGTCAAAGGTCACTGTTGCATAAAATCAGGAAATCACTGATCATTGACAGTTTTCTATCTACAGTTCTTATTTTTGGTGAGTGGATGCCCTGGGGGGAACGATGTGTTGCATACCAAATGTAGGTCGAGGTCAGAGGTCAAAGGTCAATGTGACTAAAAAATCAGGAAATGATTAAAATTTCTCATTTTTTGTGAGTGGATTCAATAGGGGGAAATGAAGTGTCCCATACCAAAATATAGGTCAAGATCGAAGGTCAAAGGTCACCGACTCAAAAATTAGGAAATTATCAAAAATAACATTTCTTTGTGTCAGTAGATACATTAGGGGACACAATGTGTCACATACCAAAATGTAGGTCAAGGTCAAAGGTCAAGGTCACTGTGACCTAAAATCATGAAATTATTGAAAATCATGATTTCTTGAGTCCATTGAGAAAATACGGGTAGCCATTTTGTCATGTACCAAAATTTAGATCCAGGTCAATAGTCAAGATCACTGTTACACCAGAATCAAGGTCAAAGGTCAGTGTGACTTAAAACTCCGGAAATCATTAAAAACTACAAAGTTTTGGTGAGTGGATTCAATAGGGGGAAATGAAGTTGGCATACCGAAATGAAGTTCGCATACCAAAACTTAGGTCAAGGTCAAAGGTCACTGTGACCCCAAAACCAGGAAATTGTTAAAAATCATGATGTCTCCATTGAGAAATTACGGGGTTTGTCATGTACCAAAATTTAGGTCAAGGTCACTATGACTCCAGAATCGAGAAATCTTTGAAAAGTACTTTTTTTGTGTCTAGATACATTAGGGGGACATGATGTGCCACGTACGAAAATGTAGGTCAAGGCGGAATGTTAAGGTCACTGTGACGCCCAAAATCATGAAATTCATAAAAATCATGATTTCTTTTGTGTCCATTGATCTATTGACAGGAAGATGTGTCGTGTACCAAAATTTAGGTCAAGGTCAAAGGTCAAGGTCACTGTGACTCCAAAATCAGATATCATTAAGTCACATTTTTTCATATGCCTATCGAAGATGAGGTCATGTAATGCGATGTTGCATTCTGTCCATCCATCCATTACATTTGTTGTCCATACGACATCTCTAGTTTCATGGTATGGAATGGTATCAAATACCTTACTCGCATGGCGAAGAAGAGCCATACATCAATTTGTCAAAGGTCAAGGTCACAGTCCCCCAAAACTGAATCATGTTTAGTTGATTATATGTGTTAGATTGGAATATTCAGAGTTCTCACCCAAACATGTATATGGCATTTGTCCTGTGGAGTCTCCCGTGTTTGAAACAGCTACATTTAGTTAAACTGTTGTGAAATAAAAACCATACTTTTACTAATTTAACGGGGAGAGGGGTCGTTTATGAACTTCATACCTGTTTATCAACTCAAGAATGTGGTTTACTTCATCCCTTTCTTCTTCCTTCATGAAAAATTCTCTCGTCTGAAAGAAATGCATTTGCAGGAAAACTACTATTTTCTTGTGTTTGACTATTGTCAATTTCAGTGTGGGATATGTGAGCTCTCGGTTCTTGCTCCAAGGTCAACTAGTTTCCAAGAGTTAAGCCCATTTTAGTTTATCATTCAATTTTAGATGTGATATATGTTACATTCTCAGAAGCACAAAATTGTAAACTTTTCTCTGGCATGTCTGGATTGCTAGCTACCAATTGGAATCAAGGCTATTAAACAACCTTGAAATTTGGACCAATATAATTCCAGATATACGGGCGTATATTGAAACCCCTTGGGCTCTTGTTTATTATTATTTGTCTTGTTTTAATTCACTTTTCTCAATCCCATAGCTAAACGTACATGCTATGTTCCCCTTCCCCTGTGGGCCTTAATTACCCGTTTTTAATTATTATTTGTTTTGTTTTAATTCACTTTTCTCAATCCCATAGCTATCCTTATAAAACTGCAAGGTTTTTTGAGAAAAAAATATATCCTATCCCTCAAACGAACGAACTTTTTTTTGTAACGCCGAGTTAATTACCACAATACCGGCCCAATAAATTTCAGGAAATTTTAGGCAAACCGCGGCCATATTAGCCGGACAAACAATGACAGTTACTAAAATTACATCACAGCCACCTTTGAGCGATTTTCGGATCCGTGTCACAACACTTTCTACTTCTCAGTCCGTATGTTATCAGGAATTCAATGAATGTATGTACTCGGGTACTTCATCGCCCCGCGATTGGCACTGGTCGTGCGAACAGCGGTACCGTGCAAACGGTTTTCCTCAACCCGCCCTAAACGTGATCGCCCTTGAACTAAAGGTAGGAATTTAAGGCAAAAGATGGAATAAACCATCTTATGTGGAACGAAATGGCTCTCCATAATCATTTTTCTTATCCCTTGAGCTACGGGGCTGAAACTTAAAACATTTCCTTCGATTATTCCACATCATATGATGTACCCAAAAGCCTTTGTATGAACCATTTGTGTACACACACGTAACTCACTATATTAATTATAGCCGAGTTCAAATTCCAGAAATTGATAATATGCACAGTTTGCACATAAATGTTAGTCAGTTCCACAGGTTTGGGTACACATTGTGTCCGGAATTCAACTGAATTCAACCTGCTGGTTTTTACCCCTCGGCCAACTTTGGCCTAGTGGTATTGTCGTCATCATGTACGGCTGTCCGTCAGTAGTGGATATAGAGCACTTAAAGCCTTTTTTCACCCGGATGTAACTATGACGTCACAACTGGCTGGTTTTGTAACGAGTCTTTTGATTGGTTGAATTGTAAGTGTGAGGTTGAATTTGATTGGTTGAGGTGTCGTCCCTGTTGTAAAGCAAGATGGTGGGTGTCGGCCCTATTGTAAAGCAAGATGGTGGTGTGATAGCAAGATGGCGGTGTGGTTCGGAGATGTTCGGGTGTGTTCGGGCCTGTTCGGGCCTGTTCGCGAAGGGTGGAAAGCAAGATGTCGGTTGTCGGTGCTGTTGTAAAGCAAGATGGCGGTTGTCGTCCCTGTTGTAAAGCAAAATGGTGGCTGTGGGCCCTGTTGTAAAGCAAGATGTCGGAGTTGGTTCGTGAATGTTCGTGAATGGGGTGAAAAACATATAAAAGTAGGTGATTTTTAGTGAATGGGTTATAATCATTGGACTACTTTGGGAAGTTTTTCACTGACCTGATTTGCCTGCCTGCCTGCCTGCCTGCCTGTCCAGCCAGCCAGACATTCTGCTTGCCTACTTTGTATGAGTTGTGGATCCTGCGTGTACTTTTTTCCATTTTACCAGTGCAAATTCACCAGACTTTTACACGGTAGCAGTTCTTCACCAGCCTTAGCCCATAGTCAAGATGAATTCACCCGACCTAGTCATCCTTCGAAAGAACCGTGTTCGCCTGGTTGATGAGATGCGGTATGCGGAGGCAATATGTGATCTGCTTTTTGTTGATAATATACTGCTGAAACAGGGTGTGGAAGATATCATGGCGGAGAAGACTCCTTCACGACAAAACCGAGCTCTGCTCGATGCTCTAGAGCGTAGTGGTCCCTATGCATTTCTAGCGTTCGTGCATGCACTGAAGAAGACGGAAAATGTAGAATTGGCTGATCTACTTGAAATTCCCGTTGTAGTAGAAGAGGGTATCTTAGTTATGGATACTACCGAACAGCGTACAGCTACCAAACGTACGGACATGCACCCAGAGTGTGGTGTACCAGCCAAACGCGGTGCACGTGCCAAGCGGTCCCGACAAATCCCTTTAGAAACACCTGAACCCGTTCTCCAGCCAGTGCCTGAGTCCATGGATGAACAAAATGAAGAAGAGCAAGGGAAACAAGAAAAAGAAGAAGACCACATGGTGCAACTTCCTATGTCTGTGCAGTCCATTAATAACATTATCCAGCAGGCCTATGAGTCGGCCCACACGGATATATGGCAGCTTTCAGCTTGTTTGACTGTCAGTGTGAAAGACGCACAAGTACATTTTAATGTACTGGCCTATATGGACAGACCCGCTAGGCGTATTGCCTTGTCTTCGCAGTGCTGGCAAAGACTGGAGACCGTTTATTATGCCGTGGACGCGGTGATTGGCGAACAGGCGGGTAACGAAGTGAAATTTTCTCTAGGTGAAGACATCTATGTGAGTGTTGGTTATTTCAACGACGACCTCCTGCTGCATATCCGTAAATGGAAAATGACGGCCGATACACAACAGCTTGCTCCTTGTCCTCAGGGTGTCACTTTGAAAATACCGGTGTGGCGCAAGTTGCAGAGTGTCACAGCTGCAATTCGTCAAGCTTTGAATTACCAGGTGTCTCACACTATTTATCTGAAGTACATTGACACAGTTATGGCTCTGGTCAGGCCTCGCGTTCGACAACTGCGTCTGGAAGCCTGTGCAGGGTGTTTCAACAACAGTCCCATAATAATGCATACGTGTATGGACATTAGTGTACCCTCCTACGCGCTGATCACTGAAGCATTACAGGTTGTGACCGAGGAGCAAATTGCCGTGGCATTGGAAGCTGCCTGCCCTCCTACCATTCCACGTGAAGAGATTACTACCTACATCTATGTACACCAGGGACGGAAAAACGATGAGGAGTTCAAGCAAGTCTTGTTGCGTAACTGGACAGTAGTACCGTTCCCTAATACGCGCTGATCATTGTGGTGAAAACGGAACTATTGAACCTTTTCATGAAAAAACATTTCACACATTGACCTTATTCCTACACGTTAATTGAAGTGCCATTGATAGCGTATTATTATAAAATTCAACACTTTTTCACTGTGGTGAATACGAACTATTGAACATTTTCATGAAACCATTTTCACACATTTTACTCTATTCCTACACGTTCATTGAAGCGCCATTGATAGCGTATAATTATATTAAAATTCAATACTTCCAGTTTCACTGTTGTAAATACGTTCATTCTATTGTGTTAGTGTTGTTGTTGTTGTATAAATATTGAACATTTTTTTCAAGTTGAAAAACATTCAGATAAACATGTTTGTTTCATTCTATTGTGTTAAATAAAAAAATTTCAAAAAAATTTAAAAAAAAAAAAATGAGTGTTAGTGTTCATTTAGTGGGGGAGCTGATGTTATATTTTTTGTGCTCAGTTAGAAGTTCTTCTTTCGGAGGAATGGGGTGGCCCTGAAAAGGGCCGTTGGAAAGTGTTACTACACTTGTTTTTTAGGAGCGGTAGATTTTCTTCACTCCGGCCACCTGCCTCCTGCACACGGGACACTTTATTTTAAAATGCTGTTCGTCGGTTTCATTGCAGTGGCACTCATCCCCTGTACACGTTAGTGTCACCCAGCATTCTTCGCATACGCATAAATGTCCGCACGGAAATAGGGCGTACTCTGTTTCCTCGTTTGTACACACACTGCAGTTGGCTTTACTTAGTTCTTTATGCAGGTCTCTTTGTAGTTGAACCTTGACTCTGTCCATTTGACCCATGTCTTCTCTCATTTCGTTAATCTGTTCGTTTGCCAAGGTCACCTGGTCGTTTAGGCGGGACACCTGGTCGTTGAGACGGGTTACCTCGGTCCAAGAGCATTGTTGTTGTTGTTGTTCAGGTGGTAATGTTGTAGCTGGCGTCTCTGTTTCCGGTGTTGTTATAATTGGCGTTTGGGTAGCCGCTGTATTTCCTGGTGGTCTGTTACAGTTTAACCACTCTACGGTGGGCAGTTCTTCTTCGTCCATGTCATCATTATTATCTTCATCCATAGCCGCCGTCACCTCTTGGTCTTGTTGTGCACTTTGTCGTCTCAA
>JAVTVY010049800.1:0-23397 GCA_036873755.1 Hanleya hanleyi | reverse complement strand
AAGATTTCTCCTCTGATACTTCAAATTACGTCAAATTGAATAATCCGAGGGCACGATTACGAGTCCTCGATGAAAAACTGCAGTTAGGCTTAACAGATGTCTGGAGAGACCAAAATCCGTTCTCTCGCCGTTTCACCTGGCGTCAAAATACAAGTACTGAAATCAAGCAAAGCCGTCTGGACTACTTTTTAATATCTTTTAATATTTTTTTAGGCGCAAAATCTGACATAGGAATTTCATATAGGTCTGATCATTCATTTGTAACCCTTAGCTACTGTTTTGCACGCCGAACACGAGGACCTGGGTATTGGAAGTTTAATACCATGCTTCTCAATGACCCCGAATATGTAACGCTAGTAAAACAAACAATAAATAACGCGTTGGTACAATGTTATGTGTCCGGTGACATAAACGACCGGGAAAATGTCGATCTAAATATCAGCGACCAAAGTTTTTTTGAGTTTCTTAAAACAAGAGTAAGAAGTGTAACCATACCATATTCGGTGACAAAAAGAAAGAAAAACTCGCCTGAGAGAAGAACCTGGAAACAGAAATATTAAATCTAGAAAAAGACTTATGTGAGTCAACGGCCGAAAACCAAAACAAAATTAAAGATAAACTAGAGGGGACAAAACGGGACCTGGAAGACGCTCGGAAATGGAAAGTAGAAGGATCCATACTTAGATCGAAAGCTAACTGGGTCGAAAATGATGAAAAGAACTTCACATATTTCTGTTCCTTGGAAAAGAAAAATTACGTAACAAAAACCATAACTGAACTAGAAACAGAAACTCAAGTTATTCAAGACCAAATTCAAATTCTAAACGAAATAAAAGATTTTTACAGTAAACTCTACTCAGAAAGAGAAAACTTGAATGAAACGAGTGACGATCTTTTTGTCAATCACTCTGTAAAACTTACTGATGTTGAAAAAAATTATTGCGAAGGTCCTCTGTCACTAATTGAATTAAACAATGCAGTTAAACAGATGAAAAGCTATAAATCCCCAGGCTCAGGTGGCTTTCCATCTGAATTCTATCTGTTCTTCTGGGAGGAAATTGGGATTTTTCTTCTACGCTCGGCTAGACACACTTTTGAAACAGGAACACTTTCGCACCTACAGCAACAGAGCTACATATCTTATCTACCAAAGGATCGCGAAGATAGAAAATTCATCAAAAATTGGCGCCCAATATCTCTATTAAACGTAGATTATAAAATTATATCAACCTGCATAGCAAATAGAATCCGAACAGTTTTACCCTCATTAATAGACGAAACACAGAAAGGCTTCATGAAGGGGAGGTTTATTGGGGAAATTACGAGACTTTTATTCGACTTAATAGATTACACTGAAGAAAAAAGTATTCCAGGACTGCTTTTCTTGATCGACTTTGAAAAAGAAAAATGAAACTACATAGAAAAAACTCTCATGCCTTTTAATTCCGGAATAGATATAATTCGGTGGATTAAGATTTTTCAGAAAGACTCAAAAAGCAGTGTCATGAACAATGGATATATTTTGAATTTTTTCAACTAAAACGAGGTTGTCGACAGGGGGATCCAATATCTCCCTACATTTTCATTCTTGTCGCAGAGACTCTGTCTCTCGCTATGAAAAAAGATAAATCAATTAAAGGAATAGAAATTGAGAAATCTGAGATAAAAATATTACTATACGCAGACGACACCACTCTTATCCTTGACGGATCACGTGAATCGTTAGAAAGAGACATGGGCCTCCTGAATCAATTTTCCAACTCCTCTGGGCTGCGCCTGAACATTCACAAGTCCTTGGCAGTGTGGATTGGACAGAATAAAGGAAGCACTGTCAATCTCTGCCCTCACTATAGGATAAACTGGGATCACGGAGGTTTTAAACTACTTGGAATATGGTTTTATCCTAATATAGCTGAAACAATCAGCAAGAATTATAACGATAAAATGAGTTCTATCAAAAAGATTCTAGGAAGCTGGTCTTGACGTAATTTAACCCCTATAGGGAAAATAACAATTATTAAAACATTTGTTATTCCACTATTGGTTCACCTTTTTTCAGTCCTTCCTGATCCGGAGACCATATTTATTACAAACTTAGAAAAAATATTTTTTCAATTTCATATGGAATGGTAAAACAGATAAGATAAAATGTAAAACAGCCATTGTCAAAAAGGAGAAAGGGGGATTGGGAATGGTACATATTCAGTCATTCGCCTCATATCTTAAAATAAAATGGATAAAAAGAATAGTTAAACAAGGCAACCATAACATAATAGTAAAACAGATATTCCAACCAGTCGGTCACAATGTCTGGACGCTGGACTCGACAGCCGTGATGGCAGTTTAAAAGGAAATTAAAAATATGTTCTGGCGCGACACCTTGAAGGCCTGGTATCAGTGTTTGGATAACAAAGTTGAAAATAATATTAATGTAGACACTTTTTTATTCGACTTAATTCCAAAGTCAGAATGGAGGGACGTAGCCAGCTGGTCAGAAAAGCGTATCAGCCGTATCAGCGATATCTTGGGTGAGGATGGGAAGAGTTTTTTAATGTTTAAGGATCTTCAGAACAAGTTTGGTATACCCTCCACTCACTTCATAATGCACTGTGCTATTGTACACAACATCTCGAGTGAGAAGAGAAAATATATAAAAAATGGAGGTCTGACTAAATATAAGGTCTTTAAGGAACCTGAATTATACAGGCGAATGATGAACCAAAAATGTAAGAAATTTGTTTATGATCTTTTAGTAAAATTGAAATGAAACCACAAAAAAATCAACAAAAATGGGAGAAAGAATTGGATACGACCGATCTGGACTGGCCTTCTTTTTACGGTAACATTTACAGTACAACAGGGGAAACCAAGTTACAATACTTCCAGTTCCAAATACTGCATAGGATCCTTATAACACAACTATCTATTAAAACTGTGGGGTAAAACAGATTCGGACAAATGCTCCTTTTGCAAGCAAGAGATAGAAAGTATTATATATATCTTCTATAATTGTAAATATTCAAAAGATATTTGGAGTAAATTATATTTATGGGCAAAAGATCTCGGAATGCAAATGCAGAACCTTCGGGGTCCCAAATGATCTTAGGTAATAAAGAGACGGTTCTAATCAATCATGTTATTTTATTATTTAAAAAATACATATATTTGTGTAGGTATAGCAGTACTAAACCCTCTTTTGATGGCGCCTCGAAATTCCTGTTGAAAACGAGGGATATTGAACGCTACTTGGCCAAGGGAAGTAAGAAACAGAACTCCTTTGAGAATAAGTGGGGTCCTCTGGCGTTTTACAGCCGTTAAATTAAATGCATGTTATGACATTCACAGATTTGAAAAGATAACAAAAAACCCAGTAAACGGAGTCAGGACTTGTTAGAAAAATTGAAAAAGTTAGATTTATTTTTCGAGGAAATATGTATTATTATAGTGGGAGGGAAGGGGGGGGGGGGTGCTCAGGGGTAGGGGAATGTGGGGCCATATATTCCTCTGTCATACTAAGTCTTCGGGCGTTAACTGTTTTACTGTTTTCCCGCACAAAGACAATTATTATGTGTGTAAATAGGTATGTGTTCGATATATGTGAACTGATGAAACGGGGAAACAGTATACAGGTACGCGAGGTGTTTCTCTTTCTTATTATTGTCATTATTATCATTGTTATTAATATTGTTCATTAATTGTTGTGTAAATATTGAGATAAATGTATGAAAACCCAAACCCCGTGGTCACGTGGGCACTGTAGGGTAATTGTATGAAACCGTGACCAGATGATGTACAATAAATGCCCAGTGGCGCGTCCAGGGATTTAATTAAAAAAAAAAAAAAATTAGTTATTACTGTTTCTAATATTTCATAACCCTTCAGCCTAGGATGATTTCCTTGATTTTCATTGGTCCAGGGGCTGTCACGTGATGTCAGTTGAAGGTTAAGTGTAATCCGCAGAACAATGGGCAATGGCAGATAGTTGGTTGGCTATCGTCAATGACGTATGTATACTAGCGTTACCCTTAAAGGATTACCTGAGCATTATATAGGCATTTACTTGGGATTTATCAGGAACCTGACTCATTTTATTTATTTACCAGTGCAAATTATATAGTGATGGAAATATAGCAGCCAGCTATCTCCCTGCCCCACATCTGCTATGTTATTCTCAATTGCATTTGGAGATACATGTAGTGTAGTACTATTGGAATTCAGCATATTACTCTAATATCATACCAAATCATATGATAATTCTGAAAAGGAGAAGTAGATCTAGTGTTGAGGTTACATGCTGTGTGCAATTGAAGGATTATTCTCTTGTGGTACGTCCCAATAATCAAATTTTATTCGTGAACATTCGACATCGGTGAAGATCGTTTATACAAATTGTTCCGGATATTATTAATTATACAACCCAGCTCATCTCGTCATCTCATCTCATCTCATACATCATCATCTGTACCTTATATCATCCTGAGAATATATCTGCCTACCATTATACACCGAACAAATCTGTGGCTGAATATCAAACTTGGACTCTTCTGTGTGACTTCTCCCTCGGGGAGGGTCACAAATATATACTGTATATGGTGTCATTCTCATTAGAAAGTGATTGCGGATACCACGGGTTGCGGCCTAGTCACGTACTTACCGGACGTGGATATCAGTCTCATATTGGAGTGTGACTGAGATATATGGAAATAACGAAATTCCAGTTATAATATTACCCATACCATTTGAATGACCCTCCAATGACTTTTCTATACTTTTTGTCAGTGTTAAAATTTCATTATGGCGGACAGTCCTGATCGAGAGATACAGCTCAGAATGCCACCAGAATCTAGGGATAGTGACAGAGAGGATTCTGATAATGAGGTGGACGAGATTCAGGCAGCTGAAGCGGATAAAACTGAAGATCGCCGGGACAGAGGTGATGCTCCTTCACCTATGCTCAGGCACCATAGGGGAAACCTGGACGATGGTTATGAGGAGGGTGGATGGCGTGTTTTGGACAGGCACCCTCCCAGGAATTATGTTAGCCATGGATTGAGAATCAAGCCAGATACATATGACGGCCTTGGTGATTGGGACGAATATTATCCACATTTCGAGGATTGTGCAGAACTAGGCCAGTGGTCTACAAAGGAGAAAGCTCTGGCATCGGCAGCAAATCTGAGGGGATCAGCTAGAACGTTTTATACTGGATTACATTCGGATGAAAAGCCGTCTTTCTATCGGCTGTCTAGAAGCCTTAAAGAGCGGTTTGGGAGCCGTCGTCAGCAGAATATGTGGCGATCTATGTTCGAGGCTCGCACTTGGGAACCAGACTAAGCAATTGCAATGTTGGGAGATGATCTCTGTCGCATGGTACTGAAGGCGTTTCCGGATCTGAATAATCAAGCTCAGGAGGCATTAGCGTTAAACCAGTTTTATAAGTGTCTAAACCTGGATATGAAATCGATCGTGACTGTGTAACGATTGTCGAAGCTGTTGGAGTGGTTGAACGAGTCGAGGCATTACAAAGTGACAGTAAGGACAAGAAGAAAACTGTACTTCGTGCTATTCGGCCTGCCGTGGAGAAAACTTTGAATGAACCTGAAGATTCCAGTGAGTTAGCCAGTATTCGCAGACGACTTCATGATCTAGAGGGCGGACAACAACGTAGGCGACAGCAAGGACGCAGAGTAAATGATGACCGAAATCAACCTAGAACCTGTTTCATTTGTTCTTCCCCGGACCATTTTTTCAGAGATTGTGCCGTTTTCAGACGGGCTCAGCGAGACATACAAAATGAGCGACGAGTGCCGCAGCAGCAGGGAAATGGGCGACCGTCAGCTCAGTAGGCCATGAGATGACGGGGAATGAGCGGCCAGTGCAAGTCATCTTAAATTCAATTGCGAATTCTGAGAGTGAGAGAGGGACGCACTGGTCAGATATCTAAGAAGATAGATAAATGGGATAATGGATTATTTACCTCTTGAATATTGAAAGATGGTGGTAACCATGGTAACAACATCGATTTTTTTTTAGTAGACAGTGGGTCAACTAGAACTTTATCCAGGAATATTTATGAGGAGATGTGCCCTGAAAATAAACCGGACATGCAGCTTAGGCACATCAGCAAAAGCAACTGCAGCTTAGGCACATCAGCAAAATTGATTACCAGAATCTTCGACTCGACACTGATTGTGGGGAAATTCCATGTCATATTGGGGGCGAAGCGGAAATGGTGTGCCAGGTACATGTGAAGGATACTGTTAGGCTGCTTTCAAACACGGTGGCCTGGATTCCAGTAGAAATACCTAAGCAGGAACACTTGTCATCAAGCGGACTGATTGAACCATCTGTGGTATTGTTTAGAGACAAGGCGGCTCGGTTAGTGAATGGCATAGTTGACTGTACACAAGATGAGCACCTGGTCAGGATTGCTAATCACAATAATGTGGAGATAACTCTGCAGCCTTCAACAAGGCTCGGGACATGCGAATCTTACTATGACAGTGATGTTTCAGTAGCTGCACGATCTACAGCCTGTAGCAGTGAAAGCAGTCAGCCTGCATCGCAGTCACTACCAGAACATCTGAAAGATCTATGGACACGGAGCAAAGTTCATCTGAGTGACGATGAAAGCGAGTCATTAGCGGAATTACTTGCTAAGTACCAGGATGTATTTTCTATCGGTAAAGATGATATCGGTAGGACTGATAAGACAACGCATCACATTAACACGGGGTCTGCAGCTCCGATAAGGCAATATCCGCGACGTCAACCTATGGGGAAGAGAGACATTGAGCGGGATGAAATTAAGAGAATGCTAGACAAGGGAGTGATAGAGCCATCTAATAGTGCTTGGGTATCACCTATTGTTCTCTGCAAAAAAAGGACGGTTCAGCCAGATTTTGTGTGGACTACAGAAGGGTTAATGATGTCACAGTGAAAGACGCGTACCCTCTCCACCGAGTGGACGAATGTTTATACTCATTAGCCGGTGGTCGCTGGTTCAATTGTATCGATTTAAACTCAGGTTTTTGGCAGATAGCAATGGCGGAGGAAGACGAAGAGAAAACCGCATATTCCACATCGTATGGTTTGTTCCAATTTACTGTCATGCCATTTGGCTTAGCCAATTGCCGTCCAGTTTTGAAAGGTTAATGGAAGACGTACTTCGAGGTCTACAATGGGAGGAGTGCTTGCTGTACATTGATGACATCATCGTGCCGGGGTCGACTGTTCAGCAATGTTTGGAGCGCCTAGAACATGTTCTACGAAGACTTCGAGAAGCTAATTTGAAGTTGAAACCTAGCAAATGTGTGTTTTTCCAGAAAGAGGTAAAGTTCCTGGGACACATCGTGGAGGAAGGCGGTGTTCGTACTGATCCTGAGAAAGTGTCATCTATTAATGATTGACCGACTCCACGCACTGTAAGGGAGGTTCGTAGTTTCGTTGGTCTTTGCTCATACTACAGGCGTTACGTGCAGGGGTTTGCAGCGATTGCACGGCCATTGCATAAGCTCGTGGAAAAAGGAGTAAAGTTCCTGTGGACCGAGGAGTGTGAGGCAGCTTTCAAGAAATTGAAGAATGCGTTATCGTCTTCTCCCATTCTAGGATATCCACTTCCGGGATTACAGTTTGTATTAGATACCGATGCCAGTTATAAAGCAGTGGGCTCGGTGTTGTGCCAGATCCAGGATGGAAAGGAAGCTGTGATTGCCTACATGAGCAAGTCGCTCAATAAACATGAGAATTCGTATTGTACAACTAGGAAGGAGCTACTCGCTGTCGTCTTGGCATTGAGACACTTTCACTCTTATCTGTATGGCCAGAAAGTAATCCTGCGTACAGATAATGCAGCGGTGAGTTGGATGCGAAGCTTGAAGAATCCCACTGGTCAGACTGCTCGCTGGTTACAGGAGCTGGGAACGTATCATCTGGAAGCTATCCATTGAGCCGGCCGTTGTCATGCAAATGCGGATGCGCTATCAAGGCGCCATGTAAAGCGTGTAGCAATCAGCAGCGAAATAATGATGATCCTGAAGCAGAGGATTCCAGGCAGGCAGTTTGTATCACCCAGTCCAAACAGGAACAGATAGACAATGCTAACATGTCCGGAACAGCACGAGTCGTTACCAGAAGCAAACAGCCAACACAAGCTGGGACTGATGACACAAATCATGCTCTTCTTCAAGGATGGAGTCTGGATGACATTAGATTGCAGCAGATGAAGGACAAAGATACAGGTGCCATTAAAGCTGCCATGGAAGATGGTACAGGTAGACCGCAATGGGAGGATATATCGCATTTGTCATCAGGTTTGAAAACCCTCTGGCGTCACTGGGATAGGCTTGAACCAAGGAGCGGTGTACTCTACCGGAAATGGTTCGATGATGGCAGAACAATAAACCAGCTCATTGTTCCCAAGGGTCTACGTGCAGATGTTTTAAAGTGCTACCATGATTTGCCCTCTGCTGGTCACCTGGGATCAGAGAAAACCCCAGGAAGGATCAAACAATCGCTGTACTGGCCAGCCATGAAAACTGATGTGGAATCATACTGTCGCCGCTGTGACATGTGTACTGCAAGAAAGACGGCAAAGGGGCACACAAAGCCCCCATGAAAATCTATCTGGTTGGAGAGCCGATGGAAAGGGTGGCTCGACATCCTTGGGCCATTACATATTACATCCAAAGGAAGTCGTTACATCCTGATAATTTGTGGCTGTTTCACTAAGTGGACGGAAGCTGTTCCGCTGCCCAACCAAGAGGCAACGACTGTAGCTAAAGCTTTGCTGGACGAGTTTGTAAGCAGATTTGGTACCCCGTTGCAGCTACATTCGGATCAAGGATCTAACTTTGAGTCTGAGATATTCCAGGAAATGTGCAAGCTCCTGCAAATGGATAAAACTCGAACAACTAGCATGAGACCACAGGCGAATGGCAATGTTGAAAGATTCAACCAAACTCTCGAGACAATGCTGACAATGTACTGCTCCAAGCGATAAAACACGTGGGACGAGTATTTGCCGCAAGTTATTATGGCATACCGTGCATCGATGCAATCCAGTACAGAAAACTCCGAATCTTATGGTTTTCGGGAGGGAGAACATTATGCCTATGCAAGTCGTGATCCGCAGACCCCCAGACAGCGATGATCATGAAACTGACCCAGATGACTATGTGACCAATCTGCAGGATAGACTCGCTGAGGTTCAGGAGGTAGCTAGGAAACATCTTCTAAGGAGTGCGACCTATCAGAAGAAGCAGTATGACACTAGAACGAAGATTCATTCTCTACAGGCAGGACAGGCGGTATGGTTGTATAATCCGGTAAGAAAACCAGGGGTCTGCTCCAAATTAACCCCTAAATGGAAGGTCCTTTCTTTATCATGAAGAAGATAGATGACATAACGTACTTGGTTAAACAGACGGCACGGAAGGAGCCGAAAGCTTTCCATATTGACAGACTGATGGCCTATCGAGGCCCCCATCCACCTCGGTGGTACTCGTTGAAGACTAGAGAGCACACACGAGTCAGTAGGGTGGATGGCCAACGACGCATATAGGAGCAGTGCAGCAGTACGATTACCAGGATAATCGAGATCGAGAATAGGTGGGAGTGGCGGTGCAGACAAACGTGATGAAGACTTTTCGGACTATACATGCGGTGGGGTGCCATTGGTTGTTGGTGCAGCAACCCTGTGAAAATTCCGTCGCAGCGGTAGTGAAAAGGAGCTAGGTAGGGACTGATCACCCCAAGAGCCTATCTTCTGGAAGGGAAGACACAGTATGATCAGCGATACGGATGACGACTCTATAACGAATATTATGGATTAAGAATACTGATCAGCGATACGGATTTGATATTTTGGAACATCATGATGTCTTGCCGGCATCATTGAAAACTGTTGACCGCTTCTCTCTTGCAGGAAACAAGCCTATGTTTATGTATACTTTGTCTTTTTGAATTTGGTGCTAATACTGTTATATGGAAATGGAATAGGTCTTTGGATTATGGACGCGGATATTCTCTAATGGACGACGGCTGGATTATGAATGACGGACTAGACGCTTGTAATCCCTATTTTCGGGTACCGGCCTCGGGAGACAATCTGGGCTCTGAGGCCCCCGCAGCGGGTACGGGAAAAGTATGGAGTAGCCACGTTGGTCGAATGTTTACGGCAGAGGCCATGGAGATTGATTCAGAGGATGATCCACCTATTGCTCATTAAATTAACCTCATCATACTTTATAAAATGGTAGGAAATATTTAGGGAATATTGCAAAATGGAATATAAAGCTGGAGGGAGACAGGAGATGCTGCTGGGCTGTTCAGGAGTCCTGCCATTAATGCAATGTTCTCATTGGTTTCAGTATGGAGTCGCTTTATCGATGCTGGTTGTGTCCGGAATTGTTTCCGAATTGGAGTGGGCTGAAGACACATCTGTCATCACCGAGACATGAGTGTCTACATGTGATTTGTCCGTTCTGTCCGGACGAGTTCACCCGCACACGCATGTGTGATGTCCGCAGCCATACCATGACACATCATAGGAGGAAGCTCTCTGGTAGACGAGACTTGCTGGATGACAAAAACCTTTTCTGGTTCACCACAACCCCGGAGGCTTATGTCCGCCTTGTGAAGGATCGAAAGCTGACAGGATATAACGACGAGGAGTCCAAGCAAGCCAGAGCAGCTGTCCGTGTCTGGATGGAGCGCTGCTGCAGACCATCTAGAACATTAACGCAGTGGGAGGATGGGTGGAACCTGGCTCGCGGAGACCAGCTAGAGAGGCGAAAGCTGAGGAATGCAGCAGTCAGCACTAGAGGGGATGGGGAGCCGAGTACTAAAATACCTAAGAGGGAGGGGACACCAAAGCCATCACAGCTACACCACTCGCCACTGGAGGATCTATATGAGCCTACATGCACAGTCTCCTGCCGTGAAGACGTAGAACACGCAGACACGTTCGAGTTGGTACATCTGGAGTTGGAGCCAAATCTTCTGGCGGTGTTGCGGCAGCATCCAACTGCGAAAGCAGTAGGGCATACCTTCGCAGTAGTCATCAAAACCATTCACCCCCAAACCCGGGAAGCCCTCAAGCGAAGGCGAGCCACTTTACAGCCAGAGAGCGGACCACAGCCACTGGGTGAAGGGCGTGATGTAACAGTGACCGGGCCAATCGAGAGAATTGCAGATATTTTGGGAGTGAACGAGGCAACCATAGAGTCCGTACGGGAGTGGGTTACCCCAAGTTTTGACTCGACGCCAATTCGACTCCCTCTCCCCATCACAGAGTTCATCACCCCAGTAGGTACCCCAGAAAGGTCGGTGACGGAACTGGACCAGGTGAATCCAGTGGAACAGGTTGATGTAGCGACCAACAACGTAACAAATGCAGCCCCTGGGAAGCGAGAGGTGGAATCGGGTACCATTAGGATCCAGGTTGCTGAAGCCAATGGGGGTCCACTCGATTTGGCCAATGACAGCCCAGGTTCACTTCATCCATCGCCTGGCACCATCCTACCAATTGACCTTAGCACTGCAGGACAACTGGTCACAACTTCATCGATCAGCAACATGGACGTCCCAGTTAACCTCGTCACCAAAACCGAGGCGAATCGCGTGGAGCACAATGGCAGTCCTCCACCCACCAAATTACCCAGCAACACTGATGTGAAGCCGAGATTCAAGCGGCCGGTTGCTGGGAAGCCGAGGAGAGCTGCCCGAATCCTGAGGTCTGGAGCGATGCCGTACATCCCACCCGGGAGACGTGCCTGGGACAAGGATGAAGTAATAAGTATCCCGCACAGGATGGGTGAGCTGAAGTGGCCTCCCAAAGGATGGAAGCATATGGATTATGGTGAGAGGAAGGATGTCTGGGAGGTGGCCGCAGTCCAGTTAGAGACCTTCACTGGGGCCGTCACCACCAACAAGAGATATCGTAAGAACAAATTTAATACGCTGGCCCTTCCAGGAACCAAGCGGGTGGAAAGGAGGCAGCAGGACGGAAAGGCTGTCCTGTCCAGGTGTTATAGCTACCAAGTGTTGGTCGATCTGGCCCTTGGCAAAGAAGATCTTGTCGAACCCGAGCATTGGTTGTAGATGTCCGAGGCTCTGCATGCTCTGAGATCTATGGAGACAGAATATATCGTCAACATCATCGATGCGGCAGCGGTACCCCTACGGTTGGAAGCGGACACTCTCCCTCAGAAATGAATTCGGTGAATTCCTGGAAGTAGGAGGGGTGGGTGTGATATACCAGTGTATATAACTTCATTCTGTGTATATATTATTTTGTGGTTCCACATATTCATGCCTGGGTCCATGACATATGGACAGTCATAAAAGTGTATGAAAGTTTATTCCTGGATATATTTGTGATAAAGGCGTCCCATACTGGGAGGGGCCTTTCCTGCAGGGATTTCTACCTCTGTGAATGATTGTGTCTACAAAAAAATTGGATCACTGTGTCTGATATTTCGCCAAGGCATCCCAGACTGGGAGGGGCCTGTGTTGTGTACGCGTTGTTGGGTGCACATGCACCTGCACATATTTCATAAACCATGGATTGACCAATATATTCATATTCGTCGCAGGATACCTACTTGTGGTAAATTTCCGGACATTAACTGTCAACGTAAATCCAGTGTCTCACCCGACAATTGTGAACTTTACGAAGTGTTATTGTACTTGGTCGCCACTCGGCGGCCATGTTTTTCTATAGTACGGAATGAACTGGGTCAACTCGCCAGCTTCGTAAAATATGCGCTGTTGAAAGTGTTTAATGCAAATTTGATCATAATTATTAATTCTTATATTCTTGTGGTGAATTCTTATACTCGTTCAAGTTATATTTCAAAGTAATTCACGTATTGACACTAGTTTTCCTTGAAACTATATTGTCGTAGTAAACTGTCTTCTTCACACATATGTTTCGTCACCTAAATGCACCAGTTTTTGTGAGCGGCAAATTTGACTTTCGTTCCGAAGGTTTCTAAAGGTTAGTTGACAAATTATTATCACCAATGTTAATGGCATATCCTTGCAATAATTCTCGTATATATTTTATAATTTTTGACTTAGTGGTTTTGCGTGACAGCCCTGTTTATTATGCCATGCAGTATGGTCTCCGAGATCTTTGGCTCCAGGTTACATTTGGGTATGACGGGACTAGATCGGACGTCAAAATTAGAAGCCCGAATAAACAAAACTAGACTCATTCTTGAAGATATAATAAATTCTATAATATCTTTTTATTATGCAAAGTATGTGTACAAAAGTTGGATCGTTAATTCTATTGATATAATTAGTTATTACTCTTTCTAATATTTCATAACCCTTCAGCCTAGGATGATTTTCTTTATTTTCATTGGTCCAGGGGCTGTCACGTGATGCCAATTGAAGGCTATATAATCCACAGAGCAATGGGCAATGGCAGATAGTTGGTTGGCTATCGTCACTGACGTATGTATACTAGTTACCCTAAAGGATTACCTGGGCATTATATAGGCATTTACTTGGGATTTACTGTGGAACTTGATTCATTTTATTTATTTACCAGTGCAAATTATATAGTGATGGAAATATAGCAGCCAGCTATCTCCTGCCCCAAATCTGCTATCTGCTATTCTCAATTGCATTTGGAGATACATGTATAGTGTAGTACTATTGGAATTCAGCATATTACCTAATATCATACCAAATCATATATGGGATAATTCTGGAAAAGGAGAAGTAGATCAAGTGTTGAGGTTACATGCTGTGAGCAATTGAAGGATCATTCTCTTGTGGTACGTCCCAATAATCAAATTTTATTCGTGAACATTCGACATCGGTGAAGATCGTTTATACAAACTGTTCCGGATATTATTAATTATACAACGCAGCTCATCTCGTCATCTCATCTCATCTCATCTCATCTCATACATCATCATCTGTACCTTATATTATCCTGAAAATATATCTGAACCCCTCGAAAGATCCATATGTATAAACATATCAGGAGTATAAAAAATCACTATCTTATCTTCGCTATTATGAGTGTGGTTATAAATTCAGATACTGTTAGCTCATGACTTCTTGTTTAAACAGTCGTGCCATGATTACAATTTCACAAGGTGTGCGGTTTGTAAATGATATTTTAGATAATAACGATTTTTTTTAGTCATTTGACTCTTTTTAGTCTATTTATAAATGCGCAGCCCATTTTCTGGAATACTTATCAGTATGTCAAGCAGTACGGAAGGCAGCAAACAACATGGGATTTGGACTATTACAAAATCAATATATGATACCGTTAATACCGCCCCCTATGTCACTATTAATAAGTGTAAAAAAAGGCTGCAAATTATACTATAGAACTCTCTTGAACTCTAGATTTACTGTACTGAACGCTCATTTAAAATGGGAAACAGTTCTTGGAAAACAATACAGTGATTCGGAGTGGTATATATGGAATAAAAACGTAACAAAGCAAAGTGATGTGAAATATAAATGGTTTCAATACAGAATTATTAACCGAATATTGACTACCAACATTTTTGCACATAAACTTTACCCTGATTTATCGAACTTACATGTACATGTATGTACATTCTGTGACAAAGTTCCAGAGACTATTATTCATCTCTTCTGGGAATGTGAACATATTTACCCTTTGTGGAGTTTACTGGAAAATTGGTTATACTTGGTCTTTTACAATCCAGAAATCAGCCACTCAACTACTGTATTTCTATTATTAAAGGTTATACCACATGACTCTATGCTACTTTGCATTAAAACATACCCAATAGTGTTCCAAACAACAAATTAGTATTTTTTTTCTCGAATAATATCGTCGAAGTGGGTTTTAGGACACGAATAGCACACATGTGGGGGAAAACGTATTGGAGCCGTGACCTCTGGTGCACGACGTCACAACCTGATTACGATTGCGCCCTAAACGTCATAGTCTATGACGTCGGGCGTTGTTACGAAAGATTCGCCCAAGGGTGCACTCCACACTAGACCGCGGTTTCGCACAAATGGCCCCTAATTTCATAATAAGGAAGGTGGCCTGTTTTTGACAGCATGGTAATTCTTCTTACCTTTCTACTAACTGATATCTATAGTATCATCCTGCTGGACGTGACCATTTCTCCAAACGAGGTTATAACAATTGCTTGTTGATCGCACCCACTCGCCACTACAGAGTTAATCGTGTCCGGAATTGAATATCTGGCGGGCCAAAATCTGCACTTTTTCGGGAAGCGAAAAAGATGATTCCTTTATGGCGATAACATTTTACAAAAAACGAGTAGGTCGACCCCCTGTTTTTTCGCCATTTTGAATTGTCCTTTGGACGAGAAACACTTTAACATACATAAGACGAAAATCGTTTCATACGTTTTCTCTGGGTTGCGGGGAGAATTTGACACATTTTCATATATTTTATGGGGTTTTTCAGGAAATTTGAAGAAGGTTTAAGGAGGATTGGACGTCTTTCCTTTTCAATTTCAATAGCTCACAAGTCTCCTGAAATAATGGTACGAGTGTGCCCATTTAGAAAACATATACTTTTACAGGGTTTTTGTTAAAGATTTTACATCTATTTATGGCCGAAGATCCAAACCCAAGCCTGTTTTTAGCCACACATCATTTAGGTGTGGAATGCAGCCCAACTGTGGGAGTTCTAGCGTGATGTCGCTGACATTTTGACGTCACAACAGGCATTTGAGCGAGATCGTAATCAGCTTGTGACGTCACAGGCCAAGCGGTCACAGCTTTCGCCGTTTTGAAAGAGGCATGAAATTGTCGCACTTTACTGCTGCTATTTCCAACCTTGGGCAGTTTGAAAACATACAAAAATGTAAAACAAGTGTATATAATCACCTCTACAACAATTTAGCACAAAAAAGTAGCAGATTTTGAGACCATTTTGTATAACCTTTAAATTTTCTATATATAAAATTAAAGTAGTTAAACAAATCCCTTGTCTGAAAAGTGTTCAAAACGCTTTAAAATTAGCCTACAAAACAGATAAATATATACAGTATAAGAACTGCGAATGGCGCTTGTTTGACCAGTATTGGTCATCGCTACATTTACTGTTTAGACTCTTATATATGTTGTTGTTGTTTGTATTGTTGTAAATCCAGGTGTAATGACGATTTATCTGTTTTGTTGTATAACATGTTTCTAATTACAAATACAACCATTTTTGTTTAGTACAATTAGAACATTTTATGTACAATGTGTATCCCCATGAAAACCAAATAAAATACTGACAGAGGTTAGGCCGTTTGGGATATATATCCAGTTGATTTTCATTATCTGCAAGATGTGTCCCCACGAACATATTTTTTCCGCCATGACTAACCCAATGTTCTGATGTTTAGAGTTACGGAGGTTACCAGCACATATCGAATTTACTCTCACACAGTAGCTACACAGCATCTTTCGGCAAATATTGGCATTGGTTTCAATGAATTTACACTGCAATCCAAGCGAAATGTACACAAAACCTACCAAACAGGCGATAATGATAATATAAATAAAATATATAATGAAGTACATAACAGGCGGAAACCCTTCGAGATCATCGAGGAACAACACTCACATGACGAATATTACTATGTCTAATGACAATTCGCACAATTTCCGGTTATACAAGAGAGTCACCATGACCACATTGCTCCACGTTATGATGACAATACTGGCGAAGATGCTGATGTAAATACTTAACGACCGTTTACATCGCTTCACTCCGTCTAAACCATTGTGGCTTCATCTGCAGTGGGAGTCTTTGTCGATGGTATTACCGTTGTTGAAAACATTTTCCACCTTTTCGTACACCACGATGGCAGTGGATATCATAAAAATGAGTTGTCGACATACACCGATCTACATACCCCTCATCTACTATATCTCTATCCATACCATCAAGTGAAGCAACCACCATAGTAGTATACAAAGGCTAAATTGGCGTAATAGCGCCTCACTGCGCATGCGCAGAACCTTGTGTGACGTCATAAGTGTGTTTGTGCGCATGCGTGATGTGTGGGAGGTGGGTACAAGATGGCCGCGAGTGTCATGTGTGGGAGGTGGGTACAAGATGGCCGCGAGTGTGAGTGAGTGCAAGATGTGGAAGGTGGGTACAAGATGGCCGCGAGTGTCATGTGTGGGAGGTGGGTACAAGATGGCCGCGAGTGTCATGATGTGGGAGGTGGGTACAAGATGGCCGCGAGTGTGAGTGAGATGTGGGAGGTGGGTACAAGATGGCCGCCAGTGTGAGTGACATGTGGGAGGTGGGTACAAGATGGCCGCCAGTGAGTGGAAGATGTGGGAGGTGGGTACAAGATGGCCGCGAGTGTGAGTGAGATGTGGGAGGTGGGTACAAGATGGCCGCCAGTGTGAGTGATGTGTGGGAGGTGGGTACAAGATGGCCGCCAGTGTCATGTGTGGGAGGTGGGTACAAGATGGCCGCCAGTGAGTGCAAGATGTGGGAGGTGGGTACAAGATGGCCGCGAGTGTCATGATGTGGGAGGTGGGTACAAGATGGCCGCGAGTGTGAGTGAGATTTGGGAGGTGGGTACAAGATGGCCGCCAGTGTGAGTGACATGTGGGAGGTGGGTACAAGATGGCCGCCAGTGAGTGGAAGATGTGGGAGGTGGGTACAAGATGGCCGCGAGTGTGAGTGAGATGTGGGAGGTGGGTACAAGATGGCCGCCAGTGGAAGATGTGGGAGGTGGGTACAAGATGGTCGCCAGTGTGAGTGAGATGTGGGAGGTGGGTACAAGATGGCCGCCAGTGTGGTGAA
Organism: Hanleya hanleyi; assembly: GCA_036873755.1. Lineage (NCBI taxonomy): Eukaryota > Metazoa > Mollusca > Polyplacophora > Lepidopleurida > Hanleyidae > Hanleya > Hanleya hanleyi. The sequence continues at coordinate 5,600 of JAVTVY010049800.1, read as the reverse complement.
AGATGTCAACAGGAACAGGTACAAGATGGCCGCCAGTGTCATGTGTGGGAGGTGGGTACAAGATGGCCGCGAGTGTGAGTGAGTGCAAGATGTGGGAGGTGGGTACAAGATGGCCGCCAGTGTGAGTGAGATGTGGGAGGTGGGTACAAGATGGCCGCGAGTGTGATTTGGTGGGAGGTGGGTACAAGATGGCCGCCAGTGTCAGTGAGATGTGGGAGGTGGGTACAAGATGGCCGCGAGTGTCATGATGTGGGAGGTGGGTACAAGATGGCCGCCAGTGTGAGTGAGATGTGGGAGGTGGGTACAAGATGGCCGCCAGTGTGAGTGAGATGTGGGAGGTGGGTACAAGATGGCCGCCAGTGTGAGTGACATGTGGGAGGTGGGTACAAGATGGCCGCCAGTGTGAGTGAAAGATGTGGGAGGTGGGTACAAGATGGCTGCCAGTGAGTGGAAGATGTGGGAGGTGGGTACAAGATGGCCGCCAGTGTGATTTGGTGGGAGGTGGGTACAAGATGGCCGCCAGTGTCAGTGAGATGTGGGAGGTGGGTACAAGATGGCCGCGAGTAGTAAAATGTATAAAAGGAGTCGATTTTTAGGGAAAGGGTGTATTCAATCTGACTTACCTGACCTGACTTCATCAGCCAGCCAGCCAGCCTGCCTGTCTATCCGCTTGTATGAGACGAAAAGCATGAGACGTGGAGAAGATTTTCCCTTTGACCCAGCAGTACCTCCGGTTGAAGTCTTGCCTGAAGATGAGCGTGTCCGGGACATTTATCAACGTCACTGGGCTACCATACGCCATTGTTTCCACCGTGACCGTCGTCTATTGGACTTGTATAATTTTCGGTTGGAGGACCTCACGTATCTTCCTACTTACGCCGAGAACATTTTTACAGATCAATACACCTTCATTGAAGTGGTTTGAGAGCGTATAATTGTATTAAAAACATTCAATATTCAGATATAATTGTATTAAATTCAATACCCTTGTGAATACGTTCATTCTATTTGTGTTAATAAAAAATAGTAGACGAAAATTACAAAAATGCTTAGTGTTCATTCTTTTGTTCCCTAGTTCCAATACGTGTATTTTCATACCTTTAGGCCGTCGCGCATGCGCAGAATCACCCTAATTCAACCTTCCACCCAGTCCATTAGATAGCCCTTCAACCTTATCAAAAGTATCACAAAAAGTATCACGTCACTATGAATATCTAGCTGAGATTTCTCTTCTATATCTCCCCATTATAACCTTATCAAAAGTATCACGTACCAATGAATATCTAGCAGAAAAAAATTTTTTGGCTATCCCCAGCTCCAAAAAGGCTATTTTTATACCCCTTCACTGCCGCGCATGCGCAGAAGAGTGATAGTTCAATCCCATACCCAGTGCATCAGATGCCCCTTCACCTAAGCTTCAATTTGATACCTCACTCGTCCCCATTGGCCCATTAGGGGCTTCCCTAGATTGGCTATTCCATCAACCTTCCCTCCTCCCGACCCCGCCCCCTTTTTCCCTGCCTTGTTTTCAATATTTAATTGTTAAAAAACATAGAAAATGAAAAAGTTTTTTTTGGGTTCCATTTTAATCTTTTTTTCCTTGTTTTTAAAATAAAAAAAAAAAATTTGGCCATGCCATCAACCTTCCCTCCCCCTTGTCCCCCCCTTCCAATTCCCCTTTTTCCGTTTTTTCAATATTTAATTGTTAAAAAATTGAAAAAATTGAATTTTTTTTCTTTGGGGATAACAATGATGGGGTCTGATGTTAATTTTTGTGCTTTTTAGAAGTTTCCTCTTCCGGGGAAGATGGTTGGCCCTGAAAAGGGCCGTTAGTGTTACACCACCACACTTACACACGGTAGATTCTCTTTATCCCTCCTACATGTTTCCGACAAATTGGACATTTTATTTTGAGATGGTTCTCGCCGGCCTCAGTGCAATGGCACATGTCTCCTACACACGTCAGTGTCACCCAACAACCCGCACATAGGCATAAATGACCGCATGGCAAAACAGCAAACTCGCTTTCGTCATCTGTACATATGCTACAGCGTGATATTTTCTGCTCTTTATCCAGTTGTTCGTTTTGTCTGTGAATCTCCTCGTCCATTTTAATCAGGTCTTCTTTCAGTCCATTAATCAAGTTGTTCAGGTGAGTTACCTGGGCTTCACACCCAGAGCATTGTTGTGGCGGAGTTTCGGCGGTAGTTGAAATCATTGGAATTTCACCAGGCGTTGTCGTTGGCCCACGTCTACTATTTAACCATGGCAGTTCATCTTGTTGTTCCTCATCAGTTGTGTCATCATCGGGTTCTTGTATGGTCTCCATCGTGCTTATTTCTTCGTCATGTGCATCCCTTAGTCTTTCCAATTGTGCATTTTCTTCGATAGTTCGCCGGAGTTGTTCTAATTCTTCTGTACTGCGTGTTAAGATGGTTGTTTCGTCTTCCAATTCCCTTTGAAAACTGGTGGTTACCATCATTCCATCATTTTCCTGAACGCTAACCAGCTCTCTGTGTTCTGTAGCGGCAGCAGCATTTCTCGGGTCCCTAGCGGGGTGGTGTGTAAACAGCGCACGTCTTGTTGAATTCATGATTATATGGGTGAATAAATGTCACAATATACACGTATTTATACTTTTAGTGGGCTGTGGGAGGTGGGTACAACATGTCCGCCAAGTGTCAGTGAGTGTAAGATGTGGGAGGTGGGACAACATGGCCGCCAGTGTCAGTGAGTGAGTGAGTGAGTGCAAGCTGTGGGAGGTGGGTACAACATGGCCGCCAAGTGTCAGTGAGTACAAGATATGCATGGCCGCCAAGTGTGAGTGAGTGCAAGCTATGCTCACTGTATATGAGTGTGCTTTGTTATCATTGTTCAAGCATAAAAATTTCCTATTTTTTTCCATAAATCCGTTACAATTTTCTCGGAATTATGATAAGACTAATCCATAGTGTACACGTATTTTTTTTAGCCAGGAAAATTAAATTATTTCCAATGTACCTGGGTTTTAGACTACCGTACACTAACTTTATGATTTTTAAAATGCCTAAAAATTAATAAAATAACCATATATTCTAGCGTTAGGTTGTTAAATTTTTAAATATAACACTAATGAATTGCCTGAGTTTAACTTGTAATAAAATTTACAGGTGCCCTGACATTTATTGTAAAATCAAAAGCTGTTTATAATTGTTAAACAAACACAAATATATTTTTTCTTCAGCAGCGTAGCACACGATACAACCAGAGTGTTTTCGCTGCGCGTGCGCGCGTGTCTTACACTATAAATACCACATTTTTTAATTGAACGGTTGATAGTGGACAGGGGTTGTATTTTTGGGTGAATGCAGTTTGCTAAGAAAAGAGGGAAAAATGTGGGACATTCTGTGCTTATATAATTGATGTGCTCAAGTTAAAAAAGCATCCTCTTTCGAAAGGTTTTTACCGTGATCGTGCTGATATCGGTATGTCGTACGGGCAGGTACATGATATGGTTGAAACTCTCGGTGGCTTGTTCGCCATACGTCTTGGTAATGGGTACCACCCGTAACAGAGGTGTGTTCACATCACCCACAATATGGCTGTCCACGGCGTCCGAGTAGACGTACAGTGCGTACATACCTACTTTCATATCCATCAAATAATCCCCTCGACAATGGTGGCCCCCTTGTAGACGGAGTGAGGCATCCTTAACATTTGCTGTAGCATAGGACTGAGTTTCACATTCGCGTTAGCGGTCAGCATGATAGAGCTCCTGTCGTTGTGTACGTCGACATCGAACAATATCTCTCTCTTGATGTTCAAGGATATCAGGTGTGTTGCAGCACCCGTGCTGAACTTTAGGGCCTTGTACTCCATCATACCATTCAGACCCTGTATGAACGTCTGCGGTGTATCGTATTGGCCTTGGGGAGAATGAGTTTGTAGACTTTATCTTCGTAGGTCACTTCGTACCATACTTCTCCGTCTTGTACATTGTACCATGAATAAGGGTATTGAATATCCACCAGTCCACATTCCCAGCGTCCCGGTAAATGTAACGGTTGGGGTAATTGCGATGCCCGTACGACATACCGATATCAGCACATCATGAGAATTGTAGAAAAATGATCAAAACAGACCCTGGGATGACGGTACGAAAACACAAGCTAGGCGCCAATCTTTGCAATTTTTCCAAAGTCACGCGCGCAGTGAGGTCGTGTTGAAAAGTACCAGCGGGTAATGTATCACTACACGCATACACACAAATCCCTGCAGAGTAGTGCCCCCTTATTCGTTTGGGACCCAAGAGTTATCCTTTTAGTTGCTCCTGGGTTTGACTATTTTTACAGCGGTAGGCGTGTTGTTTGGGAAATGATGAGCACTTCCCAGACGCTGTTAACCCTGCTAATGTATTATTTTTAATTCTCGTAGGTGTCCAGACTATTAATTGATGCACTCGGGGTGCGTCTAAAAAATTAATTGCCGTGTCAAATTAAATTTCCCAGGGATATTTTTTTATTTTAACCCCCCAGGCCAGATAGGGTTAACAATGAAAAAATATAGAATCGCTCTATATACATGTGTGTGGGGTTAATATTTTTATCATTGTTCAGTATGGCATCGCGGGGGAAAGAGCTGGCGTTCTTTCAAATTGGAAATCAGCTGATCAGCAATAAATCGACATCTCCGTGACCTTCAAGGAGATTTTGACATTAGGTTTTACCCGCTTTTATCACAAATCATTATAAAGAAATTGTCACACCCGGTGAACTCCTGAAACCCACATCCTACCTGAGAGTTTGGTAAGATATTCCATTCATTCGTTACCGTTCCCGTGCAGTAGAATTTCATCCATCAGCTTTCACTGTTGTGGTGCCAAACACAAAAATTGACAAATTATACGGACTGCCACGATAAGCGTTCCGTACTGCACATGTCCGATAAAATCCCTCCAGTCGTTACAGAATGTTGATTCCATAAAACCTGTTCGGTGGCCTACATTATCGTTCAATCGCTCACCAGAACTGTAGGCCCCTATACACTTCGAAATCTGTGAAAGAATATCAATTTTCACGTTTCTTGTCGGATATCACACAAATTGATGCGTCCGCTGGAACACAGCACACTCCCTCGATTTCAGTCTACGTGTGACATGCAGGCGATGCATGATGCAGATCACATTATTCATCTCAGCGGATACCGAAATGGAACAAAGTTCCGTTATACACTGCAACAGAGAATGTTCTCCCGCTCAGAAAACACAAAATGGCTACTGAACACCAAAATTTCCCCAGATAATAAAGTCGTTCAAACCACAGCGCCATCTATACGCTTTGGTGCAAGGGAGACAACTCGGACTAGACCAATTCGAAGATCATGTCCGCTATATTTAGCCTGAATGGGTATAGGGGTGATCGGGTTTTTTATGGCTTTTACTATGAGCTATGAGGTTGATCATGTAGAATACGATGGAAAAAAATTTGAAAGTACCGCGTAGGCTTGTATATAGATCCATATAGATCCATATAGACCCATATACACTCATATACTGGGATATTGGTATGTATCAATCCATACGGGGTGGACATGTTGGAGCACTAGTGGCCCGATGGGGTAGA
>JAVTVY010049799.1:0-23900 GCA_036873755.1 Hanleya hanleyi | reverse complement strand
GTGAAAGTCACCCAGAGTCTCGGGGTAGCATTAATGTATATGTAGCTGGTATAAGTCCGTTTATTTAATGTCAGGTCAGGTCCAATTACCTGTTGGTAATTCCGTGGTGTTAATAGAGTTGGCTCTTCTCATGGATTGCGACCATGCAGCTTGACTTAGTACCGACCAAGTGACGACTTCTGTTCCGTTCTGGTATTGATACTTTCGCGGTCTCATGACGTCTGAGACACCTGTCGGCGTTGTTAAGATACTACGATATCCCCGAATCCTCAGGAGAGCTTCCATCGTAAAATGACCTAATTCCAAGTTAATCATCTACAATTGCTAGTGAATAAGAACAATATTCAATGCAAGTAGCTAATTCAACCATTTGGAAGTAACAAAATATTGCAAAAGTTACTCTAAAGTTTGATGAGAACTGGTTAGAGAGTGAAACCTCCTTATCGATCTCTTTGCAAACATGGCGACCATCGGCGAGATCGCTCGACAAATATGTGAATAAATTTGGATTTAACGAACATCTGAGAAAGTTATGACTCAACAATAACTTGATGAACAACAAGAATAATCCCATAACCGATCACTGTAAGTAGCCACAAGGACAGATTGACATTTATCTTTATAAGAAACGAAGATGGCACTGGTCTTGAAATCTACATATAGGCAAACTTATTCAGATTTCAATAACATTGATTTGGTCAAACCAGTAATGAATAATCATATAAATGAGCAAATATAAAGGCCATGTGTCAAAAAGGTACAAACTTATCGATAATCGCATACCATTTGCCCTAATATCTAGAACCTAGGGAGGGAGGGAATTTGGCTTAATGTCACACTCAAGTTTCACTCATATGGTGAGAGTCAGTTTGGTTGGTGGAGGAAGCCGGAGTACCCGGAGAGAACCACCGCCCCTCGGCAAGTAACTGACAAACTTTCACACATGGACCAGCTGGGCTCGAACCCGTGCCGGTTCAGCGGTGTGAGGCTAGCGGTCACCAGTGAAGCGCCTTAGATCACTCGGCCACCGAGGGCCCGAACCTGAGACAGTGAGCAACCTATTGTAATAACCCTTCCCCGCCCAAATATATATTTAATAACTTCTGATCTGCCTTCTGAATTTATATAGCTACTGACAGAATTATACCTGTACACACACGGGATAGCGGTAATATAATCCAATATATTTAAGTTCTAGAGTATTCTGAATATTTCTTTGAAAACATACTCCCAGATTTATGTCAGCATGTGGATCAAATGTGGATTGATTAGCTCGGAAGGCTGATTGAACGGGGAAACTTCATACTAGGTTAAGATACAAGATGTTGTGCTTCAGTTAGTACTGTCGAGTCTGGCACGTAGCCATTGATGGGCTCGATGCATGGAGATCGAGCTCAAACGAGTGACAATATCATTTCTGTAATGTTCAGGTTTGATTCTTGTTTATCAATTCCGTTAATTTCTGTTTACTACCTATAATCTGTGGACAACCCTTTGGCTTTGGGTTAATACAAATTAGTTTTTCTTTTATCATGATCTACTGAGCAAACCATTTCATTTTCATAAGTATGTTAGAAAAATGTATTGTTCGACGAAATAGAATTGATACAATTTCTGTTATGTTCAATTAATTAGGCTAACTTATTGTTTTCGTTAAATTCGTATTACGAATGATAATTCGTGGACAACCCTTTTGCTTTGGTCTAATCAAAATCAGTGATTACCATGACCTAAACGCAACAATCTATTTCCTTTTCGGAGATTTACTGCTCGACGAAATGTTTACATTAAACTATGAAGATAAGACTATGACCTTATTCATAGAGTGTCATCGCATTTAATTGTTGTCTGTATATGACGTTTCGTCTCCGCGGTCTTGCCTCTGTACAATCATTGTGACCGTAGTGTTGTGACTTGTAAACATGGTGGAGAATAACGCGCTTGGTCAGCGTCGGGCACCACAGACTTGCAGTCAATAAATACTCCCTCGTTCAGTTTTCTACTGTTTGGCAGTCACATAGTTCATAATTTTCTAACGGATGACTTGATATGGCTATTACATCATAGTTTGAAGTATTGTATCTAATACTGCTAAGCGGGTGCTAGGGGCCGTGTGGTCATGTCTTGCAAGATGTCCACATGAACACACACAGTAAAAACGTTGCTGGGATACAAATCTTCACGGGGATCACTTATGGTACTTGTGATGTTTTCAGAAATATGCAGTTTATTTGTCTGTGGGGTCATATGATCTCTTGTCAGTACGTCGGCATCGTTTTCCACCACCCTTTTAGTGTTGCGTTCAATTACATCTTAATAAAAACCCCAGCAACAGGTCAGGAAGACACACCGATTTCCAGTTTGGTATCTTCGTCCCTGGGAACTTGCATTTGAATTTGAGTGCTTGTCAAACAAACATTTCTCGCCCAAGCGGGTATACTGACCAATCAATGTTCGCCAAACGGCCTTATTACAATCTTAGACCCCAGAACTCCAACGGTTGTTTGTGACCTACAAATATACAAACCTATTCAGATCCCAATGTCATTCATGTGGTCATACCAGCCATGGATAAATGTTCAAATCTGCAGGTCAAGATTCAATAAGACGGTGAATCGAAATGCTACTCCTACCCCCATTGTCGAGGGAAAATAAACGTACATTTTCGGTCTAAGCTGTACCATATTTCCAATCGGCAATGAATGGCCTTGTATTGAGATATCTGGCAAAGCAGCTCATTCGCACGTTGTAATGCTTACCGTTTGTGAATAGGATGCCCCAATTTATTATTTGAGCCAACTGGCGCGAATGACGCTCGATGTGGGGGTGGTGTCGACAAATGGGGTGAGCGATTAAATATTTCCCTTTTAAGGAATTTATCGACAATAACACACAGACATCTTCAGATATAAGGCAATTCTGTCATCCCAATAACAGCAGATTTGGGACTCGGGCAATCAAACTGACCCAGATGTTTTTTTCCAACTAAAATTTTGAAAGGTTGTTTTGATCTTTTTGAGGGTCAAATATAACAACAACATATCCGAGCAGCCTCAACGCGGCTAGTTAAGTCGCGGGGTGCTAACATTATACTCCTAAAGCAAATGAAAGCTGCTTTTTGTATTGATAGGAGACCGTTTCTTGATTGGAGGGTTGCAAAATGATACCGGCATTCTGCCAGCGCAGTGAAGCCGAAAACCCTTGCATAAGAGTTGCATATCACTTTTTCGCCAACATTTCTCTAACCTCGGAGAAAGAGAACACATTTCACCTCCTACGTGCGAGTTTCACCATTTCATTCAAAGTTTCTCAAATTCTCTGATAAATGTCGTACACGGACAGCAAAATATGATCGTAGCGAGCAAGATCTCTGGCGCTAGGTTTCGTAACTTGTGTCTAATTCCGCTTAACCCCAGACAATTTGAACGTCACGTGTTTTACATCTCCATGGTGATCAACCATCTTGTTGTCATCATTAAAAACGGTTGACCACTTTTCTTTTGCCTGAAACCATTTTGTGTTGTTTTTTTGTTGTTGTTCTTTTTTTTTAATTTTCATTTCAGGCATATTTGGAATTGAGGCGAACCGTCGTACGTAGAAAACATTTCGATTATTGACGAGGAAATTCTGTTGTGAACGACGAATGAATATTGCATGTCGTATCGAACGCCTGAAAAATGAATGAACAGCCAACTGGTTAAATGTTGCTGAATCAGTAATGGTAAATTTTAAGTTAAGATAACACAGAATGATATTGAACTCTTTCAAAAGAGGGCATTTACCGGCCAGAACCATTCCCTGTCACGCATCTTATTATCTAAACCCCTTTCCAAAATGACGAAATTGTTTACACCATTGTATTGATAACGGTATTCCATTAGGTTAATAAGAAGGATAATACTATATGGAAACCGATACAGAAAATGTTTCACCAGCATGACCAGTGTCAAAATATCAGTGTTGAAAAATACTGAAATATCAATATTATGCTCATTGATATTTTTAAGACTGAGAAATATGCATTCTTGTTTTATCTGCTATTGACCCGTCAGTGTCACACAATCGGGTGTTGAATACAACATTTATAGGGAAATACGTAGGTATGTTATCGGTCTTTGTGTTAATTGGTGGGGCATTTGTCGGGCGAGTCAACCAAACGGTTATGTAAAAGCGAGTGAGCGAAGCCGGTGACTTATGCATTACCTTCGTCGGACAAAGCATATTTTTTGCTTTCAAGAATTTGTTTACGCTATGCTGACGTTGTTGTTGAAATTCTGATCGAATCACCGGTGGAGCTGACAGTAAAACTCATGCGCCGATGATAACCTGACGAATCACCTCACGTATTCAACTGTCTCGTTGAAAATTATGGCCGCAACCGTCTTCCATACCTATTCGCTTATTTTTCATATTCCCGGAATATCGAGGACTGAAAACGGTGGACATGAGTTTTCCAGATATTCTTCATCCACCCGTAGGGTTCCCGGGTGTAAAAAGGGAATAGAACCCTACCCGTGGGGTTCCCGGGTGTGAAAAGGAATAGTACCCAACGTTGTGATAAGACTGAAATATAGTTGAAAGCGACGTTAAATCATATTCACTCACTCACCCTTTATTTTTTCATGAGTGACTACTCTCATCCAATTCATAAGATTGTTTCCGTCTCAAGTGTCGTAACGGCATTTATTTTCAATGAACTAGTGATTCAGTACCACACCGGCTTGACTGAACTCCGTTGAAAATAAACATAATAAATATAGTGAACAATATAATGATACTGTAATAATATTTATTACCATAAATTTCGCATTTAAAATTTAACAAACGAGTTGATTTGAATTGTAAACATCTAGTGCTCAGTTAGATTTTAGATTTTAATTAACAGTAAAACGGTTAAAATGGACGAAAATGGACACTACGAACTGACACGAATCTTAACGAAGTTCACAAAGTAAGACAACCAGTATTAAATAACACGGCACAAGATAAATGCGCAAATAAACGAGTTTAGAGATGAATCCAGATTCGTGTTCCAGTGCGCAACATAGAGCTGCCAAAATTGGTGGGACTATTTTTTAGCCATGATGGTGATATGAATTGTTTCTCCCGGATAATGCGTTTGTGCATCGCACATTCCTGTTATCCACAATGAGAAATTATTTGCATTTGATTATCACATTTCAAAACATTAAACGTCAAGTTTGTTGGAAGAATGCAATATTGATATCTGAACTACGTCAATATTGGTATGAGTTTTAGATTGAGATTTATTGAGAATCTCAGCCAGATATATAGATAAATAGAACCAGGGATCCCCAGGGTTGCACCATTAGTTCGAGAACTAGTTTCATTGCGGCCCTGCTTTTTTCACATTTATACTTTATTAGCAAAATTGATTATAATATTACGTAAGAAACGTTTGAACATTATAGCAGAATATTTAGTTGACCAACTTATACTATTCCATGAAACAATTGCAGAGTTTATACAGTTACAAAAATGTTTTACAGTGACACCAGCAAACATACCATTTAATACAACACGCATAAATTCAGATTATTATAAGTGGAGGTGCAACACTCGCCTGCATTGTGTATGGCAATATATTACCAATATAGAATACGGTATAGTTAAATCAATAAAATCCATATTTAAGCTTCTAATACGTTTTAACTGGCGAAGAAAGATTAAAGTGATTGTGGAATGCCGGATAAACTATATATAGTTCCCTCATCTGGTTTTAAAAATGTGTTAACACTTAGTTGTACACTGACGCTGGTATAGCGAACTGTTTTTGACGATTCCAATCTAAAAGTATATTGACCAGATGATCACGTGCCAAACTATGTATAATTGTCCACACATAACACCTATGAACTCGCTCAGTACAATTTAGACTGAAAAAGACGAATAACAATAACGACCAAAACAAGGGGGTTCAACTTTGAACCCTAATAATGGTAAAGGTTCTGTCATATATTTTCTCGACACTCGATTGTGGCTCACATTCTTCTTCCTAGACCATCAAGTCTTTCTAAAGGCCAGAATCACTAGACCCGTTGTTGTTGTAACAAATCTGGTATCAATCTTGAAAAAAATCGCAATATCTCAAAGCTGACTAACAATAAACATCTGGAACGTTATGTATTATTGAGAGTATTTTGATGGAGTGAGAAATATTTCTATGGAAATTTTTCTTGGACATTTTGTCAAGTTTGTAAAAACAATTGTGCGTGAGATCTATAATTCGAAAATCGAATTTTGAAATAGTCCTACTATGAGAAATTATAATGTGCAAGTAGCAGTCATTTACAAATAATGAAAACTTCCTATGTTAGAACATCTTTTCCTGAACAGAACGTTTTAAATATAGCTGATGCGTGTAACTGGGCACTAGAAAAAAACTCATATTTTGGAAAAGTAGCCATATATACAATAAAAAAAAGTTCAAATCTCTGTTCCAAACTGAGATATTGAAAATTTCCAAGACTGATACCAAATCTGTTCCATCAACAACAACAACTCCAGTGGTTTTTGGTCCCATAAAACATTACCGCAATGAATTACAGTGTAAATAATCAAGAATTCCAATGACAATCCCATAGGTTATATTAGGTAATAATTACACGATTGTGATACCACAAAATATTACAATACGATTTCAACACACAATCGAGAGTTAATTGGTCAAATTGATATGCAATATACAAGCCATAAGCGGTAAAACACAATGTTTGTTTCTGGTCACCTCGCTCGTCGTTCTGAATGCTGTAAAGTTGCCGTAGACAACAACAGCACAAACAACCGACAATTTTTCGTCTCAAATATCACGGCCCTTACAATCCAACGTTTTCACAAGATATTTAGAGCCTATAATATGTTAGCTTAAACGGATGACAACATCCCAAACCTCGCATTTGTGTTTGCATGCCCAGCTAAAGAAGAAAAATGACTGTACGTGTCTCCATACAGCCAAGATTATGGATAAATTCAAAACCGTACAAACTATGTGCTCCGCGCAGGAAATTATTTCGTTCAATGGTAAATCAGTGAAAAAAATTTGCCCGGTACTATTCAAAATGGCTGCCTCTCTTGCTGCAAAATTTAATTGGTTACGAGAGATTGAAAATGCAAAATTTGTTATACCCTGTTACTAGTAGTTCAACATGATACCGCGAAGCAACAAGGTGAACTATGGTAAAGTAGAGATCAACCCAGAAAGTTTAACTGTTTAACATGGGAAACCATAAGAAACCAGTCTTTCCTTGATCCTACTTCGAGCTATATCATGAACAGACGTATGGATCTGAGTTCTGGGTCGGAAAATTATCCAAGAGATAACGTGATCCTCATTCCGAGTGAGGTTGTGGCCACATTATGCTGAAGTTAGCATATCCTCGTATGACAGGGACCAACTGTCGTAAGTCGTGATAAGTTTGTTTCGGGAACGAGTGGAGGGGTCACTTTCGAATACAGAGCTAAAACAGTCGCGATCGATCCATAATTTAGTGAGAGCAGATGAGCAGATAGTGACAAGGACACACCGTATTACCTCTGCATCCATACCGAGTGAGGATTATGGCACCAAAGAAAAAACAATTTCCCCTTGGGAGAGAGAGGTTTCAGGGTATCTGTCCAAGCTCAATCGGCACATACCGGAGGAGATCTTGTCGGTGTAGTAGGAGAAGGAATAACATTGGGGATATAGACACTCCCTGGCGCATTCCTCCATGGTCAGCGTTGAGGTTTGAAGTAGTATTCTGTCATATCGTATCTTAGCGTCAGTGCGGTATTTCCGGAATGTACGACTGGAACTTCGCTTGTTCAATCCATCTTCCCGATCCATAACAACAGCTACAAGCAAGAACAGGTTATATCATCAGCAATTCTCCAGCAGGTAAACGATCAGCTTAAAAGATGAAACTGAAACCGAGAGAGAACCTTCCTTGACTTACATAAAACATAACTAATTAATGAATTAATTATTTAATGAAACAGCAAATTAGACAATGTAACTAGTAGTTCACAAATACGTTCAATTTATATTTAAAGAAGTGGGAAATACGGTACTCGAATCTCAGGATTTTCCAGCATGGCGGACGAAAGATTGGAGGGGGAAAGGTCAAGGTCGGATGCAGAAACGGTGAAAGTTCCCTACGAAGAACCATTTGAGACTGTAACTTCACTCCAACTACAATCCTAATATTATCTATAAAACACAAAACCTCGAATTTTATTGCTAGGAACAAAGTTTTGAAATCGCAGGTGTACATATATCTCTCCATAGCTCAGGTGCTCGTAATTACGGTTGTGTCGTGATTTCGATGTTACGACGTGAAATCTCGGTTTGAACAAAGTGCTAGACGAAAATAAGGAGACGGTATCGGTATGGTGAAAAATTGTTGTTGGACCAGTATTCTATGACCTGTATATGCACGAATGTGCTGGTCATAAAATGGGACAGAAACATGCGGTCCGGCATGAACCATATTTTTTCAAAACTCTCTAATTTGCAAAAAAAAAGGCGTAAAGTTCTCAAATTTCATATGGATGAGTTCAATAGCTATCCATTCGGATTGTGCGGGATGAATACAAGGTTAGCTCAAAGTCCATTGGCGACTGGTTCAACCGAAGCGGAGCCAGCAATATGTTACAATACAGATTCGGAACAAAGTTCTTTCTGGTATAGAACATCTAAACTTTGTACAGGATGGTCAAAATAAACATATCTTGGGTGTTACCTATATATTAATGAAACATAGGCCTCTGAAGTCCCATGACTAGTTGTGAGTGCAAGTGCTTTGTGGGGTTGAGGGTTGTGGGACGTAGAAGAAGGGTTGTAGGCTGATGAGTTGAGAAATTTGTGGGGTTGTGGATATTGAGTTGCGGGATTGTGCAGTGTGTGGGGTTGCTGGACTTGCGGATTATGCGGTTTATGGAGTTTGTAAGGTTCTAGGCAACCAATCAAGTTACTCCATCTATAGGTGAGTGTGTCTTTGCTTGTGTCCATATGAAGTTATAGTAATTGAAATATTGGATTGTCTTGAAACGGTATATTGGTAAGTTAATATTTTTATCCTCAAATATCACGTGACAAACCAAATGTATGTATTCATCGTGATATTCTGCTTTCAAAATAATTTTCATTGATCAATCGATTCTTAGTCGTAATTGCGCTTCACGGGAGTAGTAGCGTTTACATCGGAAAAACTCCGTAAGATGTTACGTTACTGAAGCCAAAAATGAACTTCTTCAATTCTGCACAAAATGTGTTAATTACGCAAAAAATACACACATTTTATGATATGAACGCTCACAGTTAAGAGTAACGTAAAACAGCCTCGACGGAAGTTAGAAATGGGTCTGTGGTCGTTTTTTTTACGTTTTTTGTATACATTTCTGCATGGATTTTTAGTATATAAACATATATGACTTCCTGAACTAAAACTAATCTAACGTTTTTCAATATCACCATATCTGCTTTTACATTACATGTACATGGAAAATCATTTTGGTTCAAGGTGTCATATTTTAGATATATTAATAAACTCATGCTAAGATGTTAACGGTTGATGTTAACTGATGTTGACGTTTTCGAGCTAGTAAATCTATACGAAAAGGCCAAAAACGGACAAAACTCCATTTCAAACGCCGATCGACGCAATTTACGTCACTTTCAACACTGAGCGTTCATATCTGTCATATTTTGGGGACTTTCGCCAAGCCTTTTAATAAGCAACGGTTGTCTGTCATTTGCCCATTTCTGCGCTGATTCGGAGTTCGCATATAACCAGGATATAACATGGGAGAGCGGATGAGTGGATGTCATTAGTGTTTTAGGCGATATGAGTCGTGAACGGCGCGTGAGCCCGATATGTCGGCCCGAGATGCGGAGCGTGACAGGCCGACATAAAGTGTCCAAAGGGCATTTCAGAATTCATGTCGCCCAAAGTAACTCATGATAAGGTTTTGTAATCAATATGAAATTCCCATATATCAGATCCGGTGATCTGGTCCGAATCGGACAAACGGTGGGCCGAAATCATCGTTGTCAGACCGCACGTGATTTAAATTGTTTTGTTCGTCTGCGTAATATGTCCATTTTAAAGCTAGGTGCGAGCCACGGACGTGAGTGATGTGACTGTAGTCCAATGAAACCTGAACCCGGGGAAAACACCTGAAGTGTCCAAGGGAAAGAGCCAGTAAAACTAACATAAACATATAGTTTGACGAATAAATGAAAAAAAAACACACACTATATAACTTTAGGGTTTCGCGATCGGACGTCGCAGCTCCCGGTTCAACAGCTGGCTGATTTTTCCACAAAGTTTTGTAGGTTATATTACTGAGCCAAGTTGATCACTTTTCTGGGAAGTCCATCTTTTGCAGAGTGATATATTTTTAAAAAATTGGGTACTCTGGTTTTGAGGATTCCTGAAAGAAGTGGAGGTTATATCCATTGGAGCGATATGCAAGAGGTGGGGAAAATTGATGACATCTGGCGACTAAAAAGCAGCCATATGTCTTCACAGGAAAGCTTCCCTTGGTATATCACATTCATACCTGAGAATACGTTGGATTCTCGGACGTAGCCATAGTATCTCAGCCGCGCATTTATTGCTACTGTTCATGTGGAGACTATGAAACATCCACACGACCCCTAGCACCGGCTTAAGCGGAATTAGATACGCTAGCTCTGGAGCTGTGATGATGGATCAGCTCAAACATATAACTCATCTGATGTTAATGGATGAGCATAGAGCATAGTCTGGTAGAGTAAGCGCCTCAGGATGGGGTAAACATGGTAAATGCAAGAATACCCAGAAAAACTAACCTGTAATGCACGACGTGGTACGGCTTAAATCTCTCTCCAGAACAATAAACCTACATATATTTGTCGAATAACATGTACAGAGGGCGGGTCTCTAGGAATAACAGTCCACCAGCAGAATCCTACCGTACTATAAGGTAATAAATTTGAACGATATGCAAGAGGTGGAAAAAATGGACGACGTCTGGCGACTAAAAAGCGGTCATATGGCCGAACAGAAAAGCTTCCCTCGGCATCTCACATTCAGACCCGAGAATACGTTGGATCCTCGGACGTAGCCTCAGCATCTCAGTCGCGCTTCTATTGCTGCTGTCCGTGTGGAGACTATGAAATATCCACACGGCCCGTAGCACCGTCTTAGGAGGAATTAGAGACGCAAGCTTGGGAGCTGTGATGACGGATCAGCTCAAATATATAACTCATCTGATGTTAATGGATAAGCATCGAGGACTTCTGATGGCGTAAACCTATCAACATGGTGTAAACCTGGTAAATGCAAGAATACCCAGTAAAAACTCACCTGTAATGCTCGACGTCGTACCGCTTAAATTTCCCACTATAACAATAAACCTACATATATTTGTCCAATGGCATGTACAAAGGGCGGAGCCTCGGGGACTAACAGTCCATCAGCAGAATCCTACCACATACACTTAATAAATTGAAGCGATATACAAGAGGTGAGAAAAATTGACGACGTCTGGCGACTAAAAAGCAGCCATATGACTTCACATGAAAGTTACCCTCGGCATCTCACATTCAGACCTGAGAGTACGTTGGATTCCCGGACGTAGCCACAGTATCTCAACCGCGCTTTTATTGCTGCTGTTCATGTGGAGACTACAAAGTATCCACACGGTCTCTATCACCGGCTTAAGCGGAATAGGGCGCTGATAGACTAAACACAATAAGATGGGGTAGCCTGGTAAATGGAAGAATACCCAGAAAAACTAACCTAACAACGTCGTGCGGCTTAAATTTCCCACCAAAGCGATAAAACTCCATGTATTTGTCGAATGACAAGTACAGAGGGCGGGCACCGGGGGCGAACAGTCCACCAGCAGAATCCTACATATACAGCTAACAAATTGGAACAATATGCAAGAGATGGGGAAAATTGACGTCATCTGGCGACTAAAGAGCAGCCATATGACTCCGCATAAAGCTTCCCTCGGCATCTCACATTCCCAGACGTGCTTTTATTGCTGCTGTTCATGTCTTGTAATTTTGCTTTTGGGCTATTCAAATCATCATATAATCTTAACACTTACTTCGAAGGCCTGAACATAATGGGAAAATTCTAATGTGCAAAATATTAAAGTATTCAGGAATACTTTTTTCCTAATCCGGGACCATCTCAAAATTACAACGATTGTTATTCTCCTGATATTAAATATGTATTTATAGGTAAAACTGTGATTGACGAGGCTGGTATAATCACAGTTAAAGGACAGATTAATGGAAAGCTGTCTATGATATATATAGTACATCAGCCAATAGCCGAAACTCCCCTCCCCCCATCTTTTTAAGATTTGTGTAGCACATAGCAAGTCTTTTCGATATCTGCTTGTTTTCCAGTGAAATATTGGTGAAATCGAGGTAGCGGCTAGGTCAAATATATGTGGTCTAGGTGATTTTTTTCATATCAACGGAGAAAAGCCCAAGCCCTTGTCTTTTTCATGTTCTTAGTAAAACTCAAGGAAACTCGAACAGTTTCATATCTTAGCCTATCATTTTACTCCCAACTCGAATCTATTTGCATAGTTTCAGGTTCAAATATAATCAATAAATTGAAAATAGCGTTCATATGGGGTCAACCTGAAAGATCGGGCTTTTTCAGGCTGCTTGTATAATTCGAGGCATTATTCTTGGCTCAATCGACCATTTTATAATACCAAGAGTTCTCACGTCAAAGCCTAATATTTAACGCCTATGTGTATGCTATTATTAATCTTCAGTTTAAACTATGGAGGTTAAATTCAAATTTGTCCTAAAAAATCGCCTTTTCAGGTATACTTCAAGGTAATGTTCTTTGCTATTTGTTTTAGTTTTTTTGAACTGAGCGATCTCACACAAACACTGTATGCCTTTTTGAATAAATTCAAACACCGTATGTCTTTTTGAATAAATTCGTATAGTCTTTACCTTAAAATATGTATTAATTCAAAATAGCGGTCATGTGAGGCCATCTGAAAATCACGGTTTTTATTGTTGCTCATATAGTTTAATGTGATATTCTTAGCTCACCGTGCAAACTTATAAGAAAAATGGATCTCTAGTCATACGTCATTTTAGATCTATTTGCATTTCCCTAAGATTATTATAGATCATGGGTCATGTGGGGTCATCTGAAAATCCCGCTTCCTCGCACAATGTGAAGCACTATTCTTAGCTCATTGTGAGGATTGTTGGACCTGACGGGTCTCACATCAAAGCCCGCCACCTTATACCCATTTCAATGTATTTCCTTAGCCTTCAGTTTAAAACATGACAGTGAACTTCAAAATAGTGACCATAAGAAGTCAATAGAAAATTGTAGCACTATTCTTAGCTCATTTCTTAGAATCTTAGAAATGAGAATGGGACTAGAACAGTACACCTAAGTGAATGACAAATGATGAAAAATTGTCTCACATGACATAGAACAGACGCCATCTTGTATTTAATAATAACGGTCTTTTGAATCTTAGATCTTAACAGGCTACACTCGAGTATCATATCAGGCCTCCTTAGTTTTTTTTTAGTGTTATGGTTTAGCTTTTGGAGAGAGCGGCGAAATAAAACAAAATGGATTAGTTGTGACGTCATCACTTTCTGAGCCAACAAACGCTTTTCAGTAGCTAATTGACAGGGTTATCCATCTGCATTTTGTTACTATGTATATATAGGAACTATTCATGACCAACAACTTTTTGCAGCATGACTTTTCAGTTTTCATCAGATTGAGGTCTTTGACCCCTGGGTATTTGTCGGAGTCTTTCTCTCTGGACAACCAGCGATATCGCAGATAATTCCAATATGTTTGTACTAATGAGCTACCGCTAGCATACATTCGGATTGGGTCTCGGTTGTCTTGTGAAAGTTAGCAAATGGCCGTTCTTAGAAGATTTATTTCAGATATATTGTGAATCCTACGATTATGAATATATTTCAGAGATAATTTGCATCAGTAAAATTTTCAAACGTTGAGTCGTACTTGTTGCTTTTGGTGTGAGGGATATCATTTCTGTCACAGCTGACGTCGCCTCTGTCATCGATTGTCCCATCGACAGAGAAGTTGAGATCGACTGTACCAGGGGCAGAGAAGTTGACATTGGCTGTACCACGGCCAGAGAAGGTGACAGTTGATGTACCAGGACCGGAGAAGTTGGCTGTGGTTGTACCAGGGAAGGAACAATTGATGTTGGTTGTATCATGGACAGAGATGACAATGAATGTAACTGGGCCGGAGAAGTTGATGTAAACTGTACCATGGAGGAAGCAGTTGCCGTCATGGACGAAAGATTTGTCATCGATTGTACCATGGATGGAGATGTTGACATCGGCTGTACTAGGGGCGGCGCTGGGCCGTCGAGAGCTGGTGGTGATGACTGTCCTGTCCACGACTGCTCTTCCGCAACATCGGTTGTACCTTCTCCTAGGGAGTCAGCGTAGGCATAACACGTGTTTACAGGTTCACTGCTGGAATCAACAAGCTTGATTGGAATAGATGTATCGTCAAGTGCCCCTGTAAACAATAGCAAACATCGATGTACGAAGTGATATACCCTATTTTGTAATACGATACGTTGAACTATAGAATACAAAATGTGTTCAAGATAAAACAAAAGTGTGCACTCATCACTCATGACCGCTTCTCTCAAGTAAAGTGTCACCTCTTGTTGCGGATCATATCCTGCATAAAGTTACACAACTGTAAATATCTACATTAGCCCCAAAATGGTGAAACGAGTAGTAAAGAAACTCTTAAGAAACTCGTAACTGCTGTGGACCAGGAATTTTTCATTTTTGGCCTAACAGGCCTTCATATAAGGCAAGTTTTACCTTATTACTGTTCCGTTCATAGTTAAAACTGTTATCTTCCCGCTGCCCTCAGACGAAATACTCGCATGTGTACATGTGCGAATTTGTGATTGTGTGCAACCCTTTTCACGAATTATAATAACGAGCGATTATTTGCGTTAGCGGTTCGCTGTATTTACTTCAGGTCACTGTTGTACTTTGAAGTCCAAAATCGATACGGAAAAAGAGAGAAACATGAAACTACTTTGTTGTAGTTTTTTGATTTGGAGATTCGAACCGAAAAGGTGGCGTTCCTTTAATCTGTAGGCCGAACAGTTGTTACATTTTTTAGCTGAAGATCATGTGCCGAATGGTGGTGAGCTACATCCTTACAGATCAGTCCAAGCCTTTTGACATATTTCTATATTATGAAACTATAACATTTTACTTCACGTCACCACTGTACTTTTAAAGTCCAAAACAATTTTTCGGTATCATTTAGGGTGAAACGCACAGCATTGGATACGGTTGAGTCGTTTTGGTGAAAGGTGTCATACTCGACGATAATTCCCTCTGAAGAATATCACCATAAACTGTTTTCTAATTACTCGTAATATTTTTTTGATTCATCTCTTCAGAATAGGAAAGTTCACCATCGTCGCTTGCAAATTATATTCTCGGTTTATAATCGCAACACACTGAGGAAAAATTTACGTCCAAACCGAAAACATTGTTTTGTTTCTGGACTGGCTTCAGAGGTTTACAAAGAAAAAAAGATGCTGTTTCCATCTCAAAAAGGACGATTTTACACGAATACGCTTCTTCAAGATGCCGATAAACAAAAACCTAAGCCCCAGTGTCTGAGAATTAATAGAACAACTGTAAAATTTCTTTATACGCCATATCTCAATTTGGCACTGAAAGCGTACCACATTGGGGAATAATTCTTGCTAAGCCGCGCCAGGTCTTTTATTCTCTACAACAGTGTTTTGTGTGCCTAAATATCAACAAAAAGAATAAAAAAATACATGAAAGCAAATTTCGATATCACGAAGAAGTTTGACTCAGGCAGTGTAAATATCGAGTAGATTCCATATGTCATACAGTCCAAGGGCCAGGGTCGAAAATGGTACCACTGGATGATGTGGTAAATTCTAGCAATGCTTTTGAAGATGTATATGTCTGTGCAGGTTATCCATATGTGATAACCGATGCTGATCGATAACTTAAGGGTAAAAGTAACTCTACCCCATTCATCATTCTGAATCCAAATTTACGAAGTATTGTCCAGCAGACATTTTTATTATTCCTGCCGAGATAGCGATCTGTAAATGATCACACTTTGCATCGTATGCAAACATAGTTTCACAATATCATCATTTTGTGATTGCTGATCTGATGGATAAACTAGAATCCGTTTTCGACAACTGCTGACAACAATGTTGGAGATGCTAAAATAAGACCAAATTCAGAGTTCATATTAAGTATATCAGATCTCTGTCCGAAGAACTGAAAAATCACGCGAAGGACCTCGATATACAACGACCGCACAACAGCACCAGGAACAGCAGAGATGCGGATTGAGTATAGAAACGTCATGAAGTATATCATCAGAAACTGTCTACCACTTCTTCCTTGCCTAAAAAACTAACACCTTTCATGTATGTCTGCTTGTAATCTGGAGCTATTAGTGATGTGTGAGTAACTTCTTATGTCCTCGTGGAATCTGGTGATATCACTGTCGTGTGACTATATTTGTATGCCTAATTGAAATTTGGTGCTATTAGTGTTGTGTGTCCCGCCCAATAAGTTTGGATTCGGAGTAAAGAGCGCGAGAGGGAGAGAGGGAGAGAGAATTAAGGTTTAACGTCGAGTTCAGCAATATTTCAGCTATATAGCGACGAGCAAACAAAATTCTAAGTATTCAAGTTAATAACTTAGTAATCCAACACAATAAAACATGCACACATTAAAACTTATGCAACGAACCGATTTCTCTCAAATAACCCAAGACATAGTCCTCCCTCACCCGACCAAAAAGATCTTCTAAAGTAGTTCCTCGATAAAAAGAATCTCTTACAATCTTAAAATCTACACAGTCGATAAGAATATGCTTCACTGTGAGATCTTCGTGGCATGGAATACACCTTGAGAAGGGCTCTTTTTCTTTAGTAAATGTTCGTGAGTTAATCGTGTATGGCCGATTCTACATCGTCTGTTCATGGCTTGATCGAAAAGTTTCTGGCTACTCGGATGAGTATAGCCTATAGTTTTTGCTCGAGCGGGGAAGGGTTAACATAGTGTGATATACCACTCTAAAGCTGCCGATTTGCAACAGTTATGACAAACTGATAAGAAAATATAGCTCTTGCAAAACTATTACCGGTCGATCAGGGCCTATGGACTAACCTGATTTAAACAAAAAAGAACATGGTTGAACTCCTGACCGACTGAACAAGGTTGTGTTCCATTCTTCACGCATCGGTATTTTACTTCATATCAAGTCGAAATAGGCCCGATGTGATGAAATACCTCGAGTTATCTTACCCTCATAACATATCCTAATGTAAAGGTCAACGTCAGCGTTGTATGCCCACACTTTGGTGTCTGAAGGTATGAACTGACTGGTCGCGTAGTAAAGGGTGCAGCGTTCGACGTTCTCAACATCAGGCGTACTACTGTTGTTAAATGTAACGGCCCAACATTCCTTGCATTGATTCAATAATTCCCTGCATTTCTGTTTACATTCATCTGCGGTCGTTGTCGGAAAGGTTTCAGACGAAATATTCGCCAGTTCGACCAGAGAAGCATTTTGCTCAGTCCTGAACGCACATTCCCCTGTGAAGAAAAATACCCAAACGGACAAGATAGTTACATTTGATGGCGTGTAAGAAATATTATTAACATTAAAAATTAACTTCGGGAATGCTCACAGGACGCATTTGCTAATAATATAAACCCACTTTACTGGTATTTATAAATGAGTGATTGAGTTGGAATTAACATCAAAATCAACAGGTATTTAAAATGTTGTCTATAACGAGTCCATTCAATAAAGTGGATATCATTCATAGAGGAATTGAAATAAAGTTATTAGGCTAAAAAATAAGGTGCGCCTCATTTCTTTTTATTTTGGAAATTCAGGACTGGTTTTTTCTGACAATAACAGCAACAACATATTTCATAGTAATCTTTTAACTTGAATGAACATCTACTTACAGTTTAAAACAGCTTATCTTGTAATTAAATCATATTAAGAACTGATATTCATTGTCCGAATCCTTAAATGTAGGGTAATGTAAATAAGTCACGCATGCTTGACAGGGGAGAATTGGCAGGGGAGATAACTATGTATTATCAGAATTGTTCAAAGACTGAAGATGGGTTATCCGCCCTGTTTGTTATATAACACTTGGTTTTTGATGGAAACAATTTCTTCTGTAAATGAAGTGAAAAGAGTTGCTTATAAATCAATATCTTTCAGAGGTTCATGACAAATGTTGGTATAGAATCAAGGAGTACTTTTCGGACTGTAAAAACTTGAAAGCAAAATACACTACCTAATGTAAACACTTTAATGCAAACAAATAAAATGATTAATATCTTCTAAATAAAAATATTAAGTAACAAAGTCAGTAATAAGTAAAAAACAATCTTGCAGGGATTGCATATATTATATGGTTTAATGATGTTCGCTGGTCATTTTGGGCTTTGCCGGCCATTTTGTCTGTTTTTCCTATTGAGTTATCTCCCTTTCCTAGGTTAAGAGATTGGCATTTCCTTTACAAGTCTTCTAGCCGAGAATTGTTTGCAGCAACATTAATCAAATGTGATAAATTTTGATAGACATTGTGATCATCTTCAAACAGTTAGAACATAAAAAAAAGCTGAATACTATTTATATGATTTTTTTCAGGAATATGCTCCAAAACCGGGGCTATTTCCTTTGTTTTCTGGATTATACAATGGATCATGGGTCAGTCCACTATACAGTGTCTACAGCCAAAAACGGCCCACCAATCTATAATTTTTCTTTGTTTTTCCTCATATTACAAAATTATGAATGCAACAACACACATTATTCAGAAAGTTAATTACTTTGATTTACCACCAGCGGACATTCTCAATATCAAGAAAAATATTCTCATGCCTCAACTGGAAGATTTCAACAACACAACCACTGTTGAAATTATTATATACCATGTCATTGATATATTTTCTGATGATGGTCTATCCATATTTCAGTGAATATTACAAATGAGAAATTCACTTTTAGCAGTCAGAAGAATACAGTAATAATAATTTGACAAATATATTATATGGTTTTATAGGGATTGCAATTAATGATTAAAACTGAACATATCTTTATTCCATTCTTTACTTGCAATCAATTAGTAATTTATTTCAGTTGAGAATAAACTGTTCTTCGTCTTCTCATTTGTAGGGTCGCAGATGAGAAACTATCAATGTCCGATTTCTCTTTAAAGAAAAAAAAACAAAAACGCCCGCCTGCCTCAGTTTATGGAAACAATTGCCTGGGAACCATTTTATTAAATTGGTTTAGCCTTATCCATGAAAAATGTTTCTGGCTTCCCAATATTCTATTAGAGGGACCACATCCAGAACTACAAGTAGACCATTTACATACCACGGACGTGTACAGAAAGGCTAATTGTCACGATGTTAACCGAATTACATGATATACCTTGTAGATTTTCACATAGGAACTGCTGTTCTGTCCAACAAATGTATGTACTCCATTTCCCAGTTTTCCTGCGTACATTGGCACAGCGTCCATAGATCGGATGATACGGTTGGCCTGATCCCCAATTGTTGTACTCAGTATCCAAGTGTTTACAGAGGCCAGCCCAGGTGAAGGTGACGTTGAGGTCAGTAGCGTTGGCATAATGGAGTCCGATCCAGTAATATCTTCAATATAAAACATCTTCAATGTTAATTAGTCATTAAATTCAATTCAAATCAATTCAATAACTTTATTCCAGACACAGCAGACATACATAAAAATATGATTCTGGGGTACAATTGAAACTACACTACAAACGAAAAATGTTATCACGTTTAATTAATACTGACTAATTCTAGTGACAAAAAAACCCGGTGTATAATATAAAGTACATATTTCATTAATACGGATACATTTTTTATAACACACAAAACCACACACACACACAGTCGTTCGTTGACTGTCACTCTGAACAGACCTTTGTGTTACGTCAAAACAATAGTAACAGAAAAGGGTGTGAAGTCAAGGATTAACAATCAAATATTTATTTACAATACTAAAATCATATACAAATTAAGTAAGGTTAATACAACAAATAAATGTGTGAAATATAGTCTTACTGTTCAATGCTACACCGGTGTGCACTTTACAGTCTCTATTGACGCGCACAAATCGCTTTTCTGTATAATGGTAATCCAACATTGCTCAGCCGCACACCGTTTCAGTAAATGTTCAACGTCTAATAGCCGTTAACAAATCCCGTAGATTATGCAACAGTCTACAGTTAATGATCAGAAGTAAATAATCCAGCTTTCCGTAATTACAAGCAAAGTAAATCCAGATCGTAATACAGTATAACAGACCCACATAAAAACCAGTTAGAATTTCCTGCTGAATGGCTGACTGTTGGGCTATTTATACCCTATGTGGCATTCCAGTACATTCTACCAAATCAAGAACCCTCTCGAATATGCATTACATCATCATCTGGCCTAGATACAATTCATAATAATATTCTAGAAAGATCGAAGTGATTAACCCACGTAAACAAGCTTGCGTCATATATTCTAGAAGCATCCTGTCTAATAGTAGACTACAATATCTTGCGCAGAGTACGCATTTTATTTGTATATATGAAGGATGCTGGTTCCAGAAATCTGGGAGTATGTGTTTTAATACTGATAAAGGTACGGTATGCCTTGAGGCGATTGGGCGTTCTCTACTTTCCATATTACAGTTCCTCCATGAGATCACCCCAGTTAATGGATGACCTCATTGTTCAAGACAACTGGACATACAGCTTCCTTCAGTTCTACTACATCTCTCTCTCTCTCTCTCTCTCTGACAACGACAAAATTCAGACATTATTATATATGATCATTCGAAATCCCGTGAGTGTCATTTATTACCGCTTCTCTCTAGAATACCACTCATGTATCAAATCAGCATGCTGCCTTGCCCACATCATTGAGCATTGTTGACCGCGTCTATCTTGCTGGAAACCTATTATTATTATTTTTTACGTCTACTGACTCATCGAGTATACACGCGGCAATCGATCTCCATATCTCTGATGCTGTAAGAAATATGTAATCATGGCTAACATAACACAACGGACACACTATAACTGATTAATGAACGATAAATGTACGGTGAGGAAGGCAGGTTGTTGATGTAGTGTTGTACGACTGTTCTGATGTTGTCATTGCTTATTTTAGCAAGTCTTCCATCATTCGCCTTACAGATGTTATTGGCCGTATTCCACGAAGCTCTCTCTGTGTGAAATGTGAACAGGGTTTTTCTGATTGTTACTTCATTGTCATTGCTTATTTTAGCAAGTCTTCCATCATTCGACTTACAGACGTTATTGGTCGTATTCCCCGAAGCCCTCTCTTTGTGAAATGTGATCTGGATTACCTGTGATCCGATGAACCAAGTCTGATCTGAAGTCAAGTGACCTGAAATTGGAAATTATCCACTGGTAAAATGGAGATATGGACTCACCCGACATAAGAAATCACAAAATACGATAATTATATCAATCTTTGTCTCAGCGTTTCCACCATTTGCCCCCGAACTATCCTTCCCTCCTACAGCACGTTTCGATTACCATATTAGCCACTCGGTTGAAGACGTAGACGCTTATTTTGTGTCAAACTGTGAGGTATGCTTTTAGACAGCTACAATAAACAGGGTGATTCCGGATCACTTTTCAAAAACCTATATTTTGTGCACACTCAGAAGACGTGTTGCCTTGTATTCTACGAACATTTCCTTCTTTCCCTCAATGAGCCGTCGTTACAGCTGACCCTCGCAAAACTCGTTTATTTCCGTCTGATGGGTTCGCAGGTCTATTTTTCATCTGAACTTTCCGACCTAATTCTGCTTATCAAGGGCAGATTTAGCGAAGTTTAATAGCCGGGAAGGGGCGGGGTGGGGGCGACAATCACAGCCCAACAGGCGAGAATGCACACACCGTCTAGTCACCGGAAGCTCAGAGGGCCTAGACTAGACCTCCGGAGATGCTTTCTAAGCGTTTCCCGGAAATAAATATGAACATAATGGGCAAAGCATTCGTCAGTACTATAGGACCATTACAATGTGTTATGTTTTGTGCCATCATATTTCCAGCAAAGTGTCCCAAAATGAGAAAATGTGACGAATATGTTTAGTTAGCACATGTTTGACTTTATAGCTGACCTTTACACCGCAGTGGAAACCTTTACACCGCGGTGGAAACCTTTACACCGCGAAGAAAACGTTTACACCGCGGAGAAAACGTTTACACCGCGGTGGAAACGTTTACACCGCGGTGGAAACGTTTACACCGCGGAGAAAACCTTAACACCGCGGGGAAAACGTTTACACCGCGGTGGAAACGTTTACACCGCGGTGGAAACCTTTACACCGCGGTGGAAACGTTTACACCGCGGTGGAAACCTTTACACCGCGGAGAAAACCTTTACACCGCGGTGGAAACCTTTACACCGCGGTGGAAACGTTTACTCCGCGGAGAAAACCTTTACCCCGCGGTGGAAACCTTTACACCGCGATGGAAACCTTTACACCGCGGAGAAAACCTTTACACCGCGGTGGAAATCTCTACACCGAGGTGGAAACCTTTACACCGCGGTGGAAACCTTTACACCGCGGTGGAGACCTTTACACCGCGGTGGAAACGTTTACTCCGCGGAGAAAACCTTTACACCTCGGTGGAAACCTTTACACCGCGGTGGAAACCTTTACACCGCGGTGGAAAAGTTTACCTACTCAACCCTACTTAATGTTACTGCGTAGGGACGCCGACCGACTGCGGATCTATTAACTTTACTTAACGCTACTTAACCTTACGCAGTAGCTTTAATTAAGTAGGGACGCTGATTAACCCTCGTCAACTAAGTAGGGACGCCTTGCCAGGGTAGGTACGTTTGGACGTTTTAGGCTTTAATAAATTCCTTTTAAAAAACTAAGAGAGGATTAGAGCTAATTTCACCGGTATCGTGATCAGTGACTCCGATAATACTTTATAACGAAGTTTGGATCAAATCCGCGAACGTTTAATTTCGACCCAAAATTTCAGCCAAGGGGGGTACCCTTGGCGTTATTATTTATTCTTAATTATCACAATACATGTTTCAGGGTCGTTAATCGCCACATGGCGTTGCCCGATCGCGCGACTTGGACGCCATCCCGAAGCGATCGTAAAAAAACCCGGGTCGATTAAAAATATATAAAAATAACGATATTTACCAAAAAAATATGGCCCTGAACATTTCATTTGATAAAAGTTGATTTAAAAATAATTTCATTTATAGCATATTTACAAAATTTTAATAATTGAAATAAATTAAATATAAATTACTAATCATTAAAACATGCATATTAAAATATTAATAATTAAATCAGAAGACTTTCCTGTTTTATTTTTTATATGTTTTTGGAAGAAAGCCAATTATTATATTTACAAAATTGTAATAATTGAAATAAATTAAATATAAATTATGTATAAAGAAACAGATGGTGAACACATAATTAGGGATCGTTTCCATTAATCGTTTTTTCTTCAGTCGCGATTTTTCTTCAATTTTCTCGATTGAAAAACGATCAATCGCGAATCAGTCGCGAGGATATCGAGAAAAAAAATGAGAAAAAACGATTGAACCTTTTCTGGAAAAACCATTCTCTCGCGATATCGTTTTTGAATCGTTTACCCATGCGCGATCCGTTCTTGATCGCGAATCTTCAATCGCGAGAGAATCGTTTTTTTCAAGGCGCGAGAGAATCGTGAGGCGGGATTGATATTTGACACATAGGCCGTGTTGC
>JAVTVY010049798.1:0-22949 GCA_036873755.1 Hanleya hanleyi | reverse complement strand
ATTCGCCCCCGTTTTCGTCCGGATGGGTACCACCCACGCATACTTTGACAGGATATCGATGCGCGTCAAGATATACCGATTCCCATCATTGTGTTTGGCAAAGGCGCTCATATCGACCAAATCCGCTTGCCATTGGGCATCTAGTCCTCCCACGATGACCCGGTTCCGTAGAAAATGGCGGCGGGCAGCTCGATGTAAGGTATAGGTGTCTTGTTTTTTTAACCAATCTCGAACTTGTGCCCGTTGTATCCCCTGGGGTTTAGCCGCTCGATAGAGAGCCGACAATGCACTATAGGCCGCCGGGCTGTCGGGACTGTAGTATAAGTTATCCAACACATTCTCCCAGCGCTTCATGGTGACAAAATGATAATGGACCCGGTGAGTATGGTTTATTTATAACGACGTCTGATGTTCGGGTTCTACCACCGTTGTATATATCCTAGGTTGACTGAGTCTAGCCGGATAGTCTATAGCCTCGTCGTCTGGTTCATTGCTAGACATTTGTTCATTGGGATCAGCCAGCGCGTCCTCAATAGCACGAGACCACCCCAACTGAACAGCTGGCCGCTCGTCCGGTGTAAAGAGCTGGTCCACAATAGGCACCACTTTCTCCAAGGCTGTCCACAGGTCAGGGTCTAGGGTGAAGCTTTGTGTAGGATCGTGGTAACGCCCCACACGAGCAAAGAAGGGTCCACGGTGTACGTAGTTGGCGTTCTCGAGGTGGATGAGGTTTCCGTCGAGCTCACCGCTCAACACCCGTTTAAATTTGGTCCAGCCATCATGGTGTAGGGTAACCGTAGTGGATGTGGACCCCGAACCCCATCCACAGACATCCCGATCTTCCACGATGGTGACTTTATCTTCATAGACGTGTAACCCCACCTCAGAGGTGAGGGGAAGAACGGCTCGTAGGACTGGTGACATGGTTGACGAGATGCCGAATGACGCACACGCTGACTGTCTCTCGTATTTATAGTCATGTCCTACTGTCAATGCCACAGCGTCAGGGTCAGTAGGGCAAAAACCATGACGAGGCCAGCGAGCCGTCGGTGGTTCCGGCGTGAGCGCTCGTGGTCCATAGCCCGGGCATCAAGGATGGCTGTCATTGTCCAGTAGTGGTGGGTGATAGCACACCCCTCCATCGAGTCCACTCTGTTGAGGACCGCTTCTGTGAACTCTTTTAGGATCTGGCGTCGCCCCTCGTTGTCGTCGCCATCTGCTAACATGGATCGAACCACTGCTCGGTAACCCGTGAGTGAATTCACCACGGTTGCATGCTGTAAAACGCGAGCCGCATAGGGATAGGTGTCCGTCATGGCTCTGCAACCGTAGGAATGGAGGTGTGGGATCCAGAGCAGTGTGTTTTATAGACCCTCTCACACATGCACGCCTCTACGTAGCTCTACGGGATGTAGTCCGTGATACGTACTATTCTGATTGGTTAGTCCAAACAGAGGGCAACAACAATAACATTGCGTTTTACACATTTTATTAGCCCCATGTTACCATGGTAACAGCAACATTGACAATCGGCCAATGTTACCAGGGTGTACATTTCATGCGTTTTTTCCCCGTGGGACTACTTTCTGCGGCCGCGAAGGCTTCTCCCCAAAACCGCATCACCGCGGAAGAATTCGAGGTCAAAGGTTGCCGGAACTATAGTGCACTTGACCTTTGTCCCCAGCCAATTATAAAACTTGGCACCCAGCCAATGCTGATGCAATCCATAACATGTCAGTACATGCCTTGAGCTGGTGGCGCCCCCTGTCGGATGCAAGAGTTACCTCCCCCGGCAAAAGGGGAGGTTTTTTCCGTAGACATTACTACTCAGGGAGATCAGGAAACAATAAAAAACATTTCGTTAATACTCATTGATAGGACCAGAGGACCAATAAGCTTACGCGTAATAGTGTGAATTGTGTCACAACGTTGCTTTTTATAGATGGGGCATTTGAGCAAGAAGTGCCATTCATCTTCTATTTTGCAGAGGTTACAGTTTTTGCATATTCGACTAGATAATGGGATTTTGGAATATCGCCCTCTTTCTATTTCTAGATTAGTAGTGCTCAGTCTGAGAAACGTAAGTGATCTTCATTGCTTTAAATCTTTAACAACATCAAGATAACATTGGTTTAAATTTTATTTTATCATATGTTCTAAGTTTACTGTTATCTTGAGATGCATTCTCAAAAAATATACTGACCAACTTGTCAGTCAACTTATCAAATTAAGACTGCTTGCTTTATTGTATTGTTGGATGGACGAAAATGGTCTGTAGATGTAACCAGTGAGATTCAGAGATTGCAATATACACTGGATATTAAAGAACCAGCTTGACTTGACAAGTTTTTTATCCGTTAAATAAGCCTTATATAATAAACGAGATGGATGAAGTTGCTCAAGCCTGAGGCAATATTTTATCATGGTGACCATAATATCGATACTAGGAGGATATACCCCCAATTCAGCTAACGAGCCAATGATACTTGCTCTCTTAGGTAAATGTGAAATGTACTTGCATATTTTGATCGCTGTTAACTTAGTGATTAATTTATCCCAGTTCTCAAATACGTTCAACTTTTCGCTAAATGCCTGCCCCCTCCCCCTCCCCCCCAATTTCAGAAGCATATAGCAATTAATTAATAGTATATGATAGCAGGCAGACTAACACTGTCCCAATTGGCTAAATTCGAGCCTCCATTAAATGCGCTCTGATTGGTTTCTCCATATTTAGAACGAAGACGTTCTCTTAATGTCAGAGTTTGTAAGCTCCAAAGCTGTCGGTGTAATTTCACATTAGTAAGGTATGCAATCTGATGTTATGAGGATGAAGTAAGGATAGCCCTGTGACATCATGTGCATGTTGACCAATGCAGATGTAGTCAGGCTGCTGTACCCACACACACTTTCAGGGAGGGAAACCACATTCACTAAAAGAAGTCGGTTCACAGGCCCAGTAAGGATTAGACGAAGAGGCTATCAAAACTGGCAATATTTTATACTTCTTGCCATATGTAATTATTCCCTACACATCGCCGTTTGTCATCCAAATTTTAATATATTTAATCAGTTTCGTTTTAAAAAGTGGTACAGGTCAAGGTCACTGCCAGCTATTAAAATTATATTTATAAGCTGTTCCACATATATGTATCTTCTTCTTTTTCTTCTGCTTAAATTATATTTAACAAACTTCAAAGAAAACAAATTTTCTATATAAAAACAAGACAGATGTATAAACAGGAGACCACTAGTTCAAAGCCAAAAACGAAAAAATCATAACTGTGACGGAATCAAAAATTTTGGTTACAAATTTTGTGAAAATCGTCCTGATGAGCAGAACGGTTTGTCAAAAACTCATTTTTGAAATACTGGTACTTTAGAGCAGATTGCTGAAATATATAACTGTTTACTTAAGTCGGAAATATTTCAAGAATGCTATATGAAACTTATTCGTGTTCTACAAATTGTTTTTGTATAAGCTGCCTTGAGGATCAGTGAAGCCATGAAGATTACATGTATTATCAACAAAGTGAAAAAGTGACAACAACAATTGAGAGAGTTTTCTTTTAGTTTTTTCTTGTTTTCAATTAGCCTAATTTTGTAACAAATTTACAATATTAAAAAAATATATATATTTTGATTTTTGTTACTTCCAATAAATTGACTGAGAATATTCCATGGTTTCAAATGATGAAAAAATGGACATTGTTGGATGATATTTTGTGGCAAATGTGATATTATTCAGTTTATAAAATGTAATCACCAACTTAATTAATTACTTGAATCAGCACATTTGTTACTTAATTCATATTACCAGGTAAAAGCTTTTGTTTAGTTTTTTTTATTTTTTATCCCGAACTAAACTGCTGCTTGAGTAGAATTCATTTGTGCTTGACGCAATAAAATGCATTGTTTTTGTTTTTGTTGTTTTTTTTTGTTTTTTTGTCGAGTTCTCAATCATTCTTTATTTTCTATACATGAATACATATAAGAAAATGTTAAAACTAAGATAAAATATTACATTTTGATACCAATATATTAATGATATGTATAATAAATCAATATAATACTAAGACATGAAAATCAATGGAATTCTTGTATTCTTACTGCATTTTAAGATTGCCATATAAGTTACGTAACCAAATAGATCAAAATATCAATTGAGAAGAGTATAATGGAATCTAACCCATTGCATATTATGCAATGTACTGTAATACTGAGTCTGTATTTTAAACCTACAATGACTATATTTCGGATGAATCAATATATTAATATGCTATGAAAACAGTGGTATCTTAATGCAAAATATGAAAACCTATATTGATAATATTTGTGATAAATCGATATATATTACTATGAGATGGAATCTTGCTGCCCATAACGGTACACAATCCATATCAAAAACATTGGCCAAGACGGATCATTTCTCAGGTATTTGCAGATATTTCTTTCTCAGCTCTAATTCATAATCAAAGAAAAAACTTAAGTTTGCATGTGTACCATATTTATACTTACTGATACACATTTTAGCAATTAAAATAATGTGGTTAATTACCTCTTTCTTCTTTGAAGAGAGTGAACACACTCTTCAAAGAAGAAAGAGGTAATTAACCACATTATTTTAATTGCTAAAATGTGTATCAGTAATCTGTATATTAGCAATAGAGAAAATTTTGTCTTCAACTATTTTCCAAAAAGCTTTAATAGGCACAATGAAAAAAGAAATGTTCAATAAATTCAACCTCATTACACTGTGTACATTTGTTTGAGTCTTTCTTTCCTATTTTGTGGAGAAGTATGGCCGTTGGATATATATTATGTAGCATCTTCCATTGTAAAACTTGAAGTCTGGTTTCAGCAGTACAAATGAAAGGCAATCTAAAAATATAATCATTTATTTCAATGCCGGTCTTCCTTTGCCAGAAACCTACTGCACATGGTTTAGATACCCTTTCAGAAGTGATGAAATTTCTAAAATTTCTCGCCTTCCACCCATATATAGACTTTCCACAAAATGAAATATAGTTTTGACTAGTCAAATTATGTTGAAAGTTATCTATCCAGAGTTTTGGGATGACATTTTTCATAACATTGTATTCAAATATGCGACCTGGTGAAGGGCCAAGTAAATTAACGAGCTGCTTAAATGTACAAAGGCGATCATTGTGGAAAATATTTTTGACTCGTACTATTCCAGCCTTCACCCAATCTTTGAAAAAGAGTGGTTTGTACCTTTATACTTAATGAGATTGTTATTAAACAAAGCTTGCATTGGGATATCAGGTGGGTTTAAAGAGATTTGATGACTATCTAACCATACAGTAAAGACCTTCCTCCAAAATAGTGATTTGATAGAATCAAGTTGTATGAATTGTTTGCTAGATACTGAACTTTGAAAGGCACTAAGTCTGTGTCCTATTTTGTTGAAATAAAAAAAGGGGACATTTTGCCAAATTTCTGCATTATCTGAAAAAAGTTTGGGGACCCAAATAAAAGCTTGTTTGTAAGTCATTCATATCTAACATTTTCAGTCCACCTTGGTTGTAATCTCCTATTAGAACAGTCCGTTTTACTTTTTCAAATGCTTTCTTATTATTTAGGTTTTTTTTCCATAAAAATCTGTATAAAAGTTGGTTTATTTGTGCTAAAATTTTGTCCGGAATTCCAAGTGATTGCATGATAAAAGTAAACTGTGAAATTATAAAGGTTTTTATAATCTGTAGTTTGCCCAAAATAGATAGATCACGTTTTCCCCAGTTTTTCACTATTCTTGTAAAATGCATTGTTCACTTGGAACCACTCATACACTCACTAAAATACCATAGAGCAATCCTTGCACCTTTATCAACTTATAAAAGGAAATAAGAAGAAAAAGTTTGTTTTTGTCATTATTTCAACAAAATGCTTGTGTAAATGTTATTAGCCCATGGAACCAAATATAATTTATCAGTGGAAATGAGACAAAAAGCAAACACTTGCGTGGAGCGGAACATAACGAATTCAAGGGCCGTAACTCGTGAACTTTATCTTGTAGTCATGGTTGCGCGAAGTGCCCGGATGTATTTCGGTGACAAGAACGCTTTTGCTTTTTCAATGTTTTAAGACAAAAATATGCGATGCAAGAGGAAAAAATATATTAATGTTCATAGAATTATGTGTAAATGAATAAAATCATTCTGTCCCATTTTGGCTTGTCAAACTATCGTTTGATCGAGATGAGAAACGTGTCCGCTTCGATTTCGGACAGGCGCAGTGAGAATTTGATGAATTTTACGTTGATTTCTTTGAAAAGGCCCGATCCCAGGCCCGGCTGCGAATGTCGGCGTTTGAAAATTCGGAAGACCTTTGCAGAAGGAGCTAAATATCAATGGTGTAAACGGGAATGTAAATATTTATTTTCTCGTTTCACCGAGACGAGAAACATGTCAGCCTCCAGTCGATGATGTTTACGTTGACAACGCGTCGAACGACAGGCTCCGCCCACATTGAGGAAAAAGGTGGGTTCGTCAGTATGTGTGAATTGTTGTTGTTGTTGTTGTCTGGATTTCTTACCAATAAGCCCGGCCTATTAGGTCGGCCTATTAGGGATTTCAGGTTAACATGTCAACAAAATGTTCAATTATGAGATTAAATTTGTTGGAACGATATTTTCTTAAATATCATAACAGCAGGGGGGTTCTAGTCACTTTTTCATCTAGGTAACCCAGATTAAAAACTTGAATTTGAAGAATTGAATTTTTGAGAAATTTTGAAATTGAGTTTTGCCCCAAACAATTGAGCTTTTTATCGATGGGAAAATGCGCACCAAACAGGCGCAAAAAAAATTGTGTTATATTGAATAAATATTGAATTCTTCAAGAGATAAGTCGAGTTCCCAAATGAAAATGTTGAATTGTCGTGACAAATAATCAAGCAAATTAATTGTTGTTGTTTTTGTTGTTGTTTTTGCCTTCACTAGATCAACTCGCGAGTGCTACGTTAGCCTGTCTGGAGCAAGTCAAAATCGGTACGGGCAACGCAACGTTCATGTTCATGTGTTAGTTGCCCGTGTTGGCATGCACGATTTTCTTCCGATTAAAATACTCAGTGACAAAGTTATATTCAGCTTTTATTCTCCGCAATAAAACGTAGGAATTACTCCGCTTTTTCTGGTTTAGTTATCGAATTGATGTTGCCAGGCATCAACAGTCGATAGAAATATAGGCTGAATGCGCCAGATCGTGCCAGTCAATCTAGTGCAGTTCTTTTTATTTATCCATTAGTTTTGCCTTTCAAGCACGGTTCTTTATTCGCTAACCACAGCGCCCTCAACGAGCAGATCAATTACATAAAGGGAGATCACTTCCAACCAGCTCCCGTAAAAGTGCCCATTTTGCAGTATGCGCAAAGACGTTTCCGCGCAGGTTTTCTTTTTGGATTTCATTTTCAAACTTCCGGTTCAGAATTTTTAGACGAACAATTTGGGCTTGAAAGACGGGCTTCCGTTTATCTGAGAGAGGCCGAATTGTTACGAATTTCTAGTTCAATATCTTCTCCACATTTGGCCATGTGACGGTAAATCTCAACGGTAAATAGCTGAAATGTTGTTGAAACCTTAATTCTCTCTCTCTCTCTCTCTCTCTCTCTCTCTCTCTCTCCTGTTGACGGAGAAAGAGCGAGTGTGAGCATGGGCATTGCAGGAATAAATGAGCTGGATATTACCCTAGGAACCACAATATCAGCTTTCTTGATCAGTTGTGGTTACCTGCCTATCCTGCTCAGCTGATACCAAAAGATAATAGTGACTTTGCAGGGAGAGGTCTCATGTCAACATGGTCACATATCCATCCACCTGTGACCATTCGCCACGGATCCATTCACGCACGGGTTCGAGCCCAGCTCGAATTTTCATATATATATTTAAAACATTATTGTATTTCCCATGTAAATAAACCGTAGCATACCGTATGACAATATTCATGGTACAGTTAAACATATCTGAGCATCACTGATGCCATTAATAATCAGTTATAAACAGTAATAGTATTCATGCTATGCAGCTATTTGAGTTTGTTTGAAAATTGGCTGTCAAGTTTCAGAACACGTGTACAAGATATATAGTCCTGATTATGGAAAACCTGTGCGACATGTGATTTAAGATAACAGAAAGTTTTTAAAACTCACCGATCAGGGTTGTATGGCTGGCAAAATGTCACTGGGAATCATGCACACTTCGAAGAGTATTTATACAGATTTCTTCGAGACTTAAATAAGGAAGCAATAAAACGTAAAATATGCGAATTTCTTTTTGAATCTAAGAAATTGCATTCAGGATAATCACTTAAATCACCTATGCGGAAGTAAACACTCGTCTCCGCTAGAGTAATTATTGTAACATCATCACCTATGCAGAACTAAACACTCGGGCATGCATAATTCACTCACGTTCGGTATAGGTTAATGATATTTGTATAACAATTGTATCTATAACACACTGGTAACTGTGCGCATGCATCTGGCATTTTTTAGCACGGCTCAGAACTTGTCAAATCTACATGACACTCATGCTAACAAGCGCACACTGCGAAAAAAGTTGTGTTGAAGCCATGTTAGCACCAGAATTGTGTTGAAAATAACACAAATTGTGTAAGAATCAACACTATAATTTGTATTGAACTCAACACAATTTTGTGTTGATATATTAAGTTTAACACAAAATCATGTTGATTTCAACACAAAACATTTTGTGTTGACGCTATTTTAGCACAAAATTGTATTAAAACAACACATTATTTTTCGCAGTGCAGGTGTTCATTTGTGATATTCTGTTTTACAGGGCGAATGAGGAATGGTAGGCCTGACTGTCGTCTGCTTTCACACAACCTGTACCAGGTGACAGAATCATCCCCATTTGTGAGACCATATAAACTCGCCCATTGATCTTGACAAGTTAACAAACACTTGCTCTGGGCCATGTCGTGCCTTCTGGCCCCTACGTACATCTAAGGAGAAATATTCCCGTTGATAGAAAGGTTACCTTCTCAGTAGCTTCTTTGCTTTCAGTATCCTTTGAGGCTGAACTAAACACTAGTCTCCGCTCCTTGAGAAATTATTGTAACATAATCACCTATGCAGAACTAAACACTAGTATCTGATCCTTGAGAAATTATTGTAACATAATCACCTATGCAGAACTAAACACTAGTCTCTGCTCCTTGAGAAATTATTGTAACATAATCACCTATGCAGAACTGAACACTAGTCTCTGCTCCTTGAGAAATTATTGTAACATAATCACCTATGCAGAACTAAACACTAGCCTCTGCTCCTTGAGAAATTATTGTAACATAATCACCTATGCAGAACTAAACACTAGTCTCTGCTCCTTGAGAAATTATTGTAACATAATCACCTATGCAGAACTAAACACTAGTCTCTGCTCCTTGAGAAATTTTTGTAACATTATCACCTATGCAGAACTAAACACTAATCTCCGCTCCGTGTAACACTTAATTAAGCTTTCCATCCCACAAACTAGAAAGCGGAAAGATGGAAAAATCCAACATCGCCTCCCAAAAAATGGAAAGCTCCACACCGCGCCCGTATTCCAGCTTTCCATCCCCAAAAAGTAGAATAATGGAAAGCTCTACACGGCATCAGCTTTTCGTCTTGCAAAATTGAAAGTAGGAAGAGTTAAAGCTAGCATAACTCCTGTATTCCATTCTGCAAATCCATCTGGACAATCGATAATAGAAAGAATGCTCATCATCGTTCCCGTATTCCAGCTTTTCAAATCACAAAACCAAAATATAGATGGGAAGCTCTACACAGCCTCCACATTTTGTATTTTAAATAAAATAGGAATATACCCTCCAATTTATCCCAATATTCAGCATTTGTACTTTACGACATCATCATATGTGGATTTATTGTGGACCTAGTACGGGTACGATACAACGAGGTTTTAGGGAAGAAGATTGTTAATTTCAATCAGATGAATGTAATAGAACAATAAAACAGTATTGTCATAAAACGTAAAAATAACGCATAGGAAAAATGGGGCTAATTAGGGGTAGTTGGCCTATCGTTTACGTATTGCCATATACTCTCCTAATATAAACCTAATGTATGCATAGGGAGCGTAATTACCATATTTACAATATATTTCGAGATGCCAACATGTCGAGACCGCGATGCGGAGCTTTGCATCTTTCTGTTCTAAAGTTTGCCAGCTGTAAAGTCAGACAACGAGAGCGGTGCCAGTCCGGATAAAGCAAGATGGTACTAACATCAGGGGAATAATGATGTTACATTCTATAT
Organism: Hanleya hanleyi; assembly: GCA_036873755.1. NCBI lineage: Eukaryota > Metazoa > Mollusca > Polyplacophora > Lepidopleurida > Hanleyidae > Hanleya > Hanleya hanleyi. The sequence goes on along the minus strand of JAVTVY010049798.1, from coordinate 12,650 downwards.
TCCATGATATTACATTTGAGTTTACTGAGATATTATATCTGAGTTTACTGAGATATTCTGTGTTTACTGAGATATTATATACATGTATGAGCTTACTGAGATGTTAAATCTGAGTTTACTGAGATATTATATCTGAGTTTACTGAGAAATTATATCTGTGTTTACTGAGATATTCTATCTGTGTTTACTGAGATATTATATCTGAGTTTACTGAGATATTCTATCTGTGTTTACTCAGATATCTGAGTTTACTGAGATATTCTGTGTTTACTGAGATATTATATACATGTATGAGCTTACTGAGATGTTAAATCTGAGTTTACTGAGATATTATATCTGAGTTTACTGAGATATTATATCTGAGTTTACTGAGAAATCATATCTGTGTTTACTGAGATATTCTATCTGTGTTTACTGAGATATTATATCTGAGTTTACTGAGATATTCTATCTGTGTTTACTCAGATATCTGAGTTTACTGAGATATTCTGTGTTTACTGAGATATTATATACATGTATGAGCTTACTGAGATGTTAAGTCTGAGTTTACTGAGATATTATATCTGAGTTTACTGAGATATTATATCTGAGTTTACTGAGATATTATATCTGAGTTTACTGAGAAATTATATCTGTGTTTACTGAGATATTCTATCTGTGTTTACTGAGATATTATATCTGAGTTTACTGAGATATTCTATCTGTGTTTACTCAGATATTATATCGGAGTTTACTGAGATATTATATATGAGTTTACTAAGATATTATATCGGAGTTTACTGAGATATTATATCGAAGTTTACCGAGATATTATCTCTGAGTTTACTGAGATATTATATCTGAGTTTACTGAGATATTATATCTGAGTTTACTGAGAAATTATATCAAAGTTTACTGAGATAAATTATATCTGAGTTTACTGAGATATTATATCTGAGTTTACTGAGATTGGAGCAATGCGAGCATTTCTTCGTTCATACAATCATTTTTTAGATGGATCGGTAGAATACGGGAGCAGTAGTGGGTATTTCCATGTTGTTACTCCCTAAAAAACACTGTAGATCAGCACATCCACAAAAAATTGTGTACCAGTGATCCACATACTGTGTATGTACTATACACAAAATGTGTACCAGTGGTACACAATTTAATGTGGATGTGTGCAATTGTTGTCTCTGGTGTTCCAAAAAGATGGAACATTGAGAGCTGTAACTTCCTGTATTTATACTTTATGATATTGGGGTTATTTTCTAGCCTGAAGCATGATACCCGGAGCAAAGCATCGTGGGTAAATTCAAAATTAGTGACATTAGGGTGAAAGTGGATAATTGTGTTTTTTGTCGTATTCCTTGAAAACTCTACGTAAAACTACCCAAAAATATTTTATCTCCAATTTACTAAATTACTATTTACTAATTTACCAGGCAGTTTCAGCTAAGAAAATTGCACGAACAAAAAAAAAAATGAAAAATCGGTCTGAAATATCGTCCACAAAATGGCTTTAATATATGATTTCACCAAAGAGTCATCTTGGATTTTGTCTGTATATATGCGTCTGTATATTCGCGATTCCCGAGCTCGTGGGAATGTTTGATTCTGTAAAAGATTTGCTCAGAATGGGAAAGCCAGGGCTTGTGTATATTAAGTGATTTTTTTGTCATTTTGGGTCGCTCATTCGAATCCCTTTCTAAATGACAAAAAATCTCTTTATATATTCAGCTATGGGAGCTGTGTCCTTTCGGTCATGACTGTAGAGTCATATGGTTGCTTTTTAGTCGCCAGACATCGTCAATTTTTCCCACCTCTTGCATATCGCCCCAATCAGAGGGATACTGTGTGTTCGCTTTCAAGACTACCGGTCTGCAACCTTCTATTTTTGTGGGAGGTCCGTTGGCCGAGTGGTTTAGATCGACGACATATAGTGCTGGCGGTTGGGTGTCTTACTCTGGTGGTCGCTGGTTCGAATCCCGCATGGGACTCGATCAATTTTCAGCACTAGAATCTGTGCTATACTAAGATAGTGTGATCTTAAAATAAAAAGGAAAGCTGTTATACGATCACTTTCTAAATGTGAAAAAATATCTCTTCATATATTCAACTATGGAAGCTGTCATTATGGTCATCAGAGGGGTACTGTGTGTTCGCTTCTAAGACTACCGGTCTGTTACCTCCTTTTTGTGGAAGGCCCGCTGGTCGAGTGGTTTAGATCGTCGACATACAGTGCTGGCGGTTGGGTGCATTGCTCTGGTGGTGTCTGGTTCGAATGCCACATAGGGCTCGATCAATTTTCAAAACTAGAATCTGTGCTTTACTAAGATAGTGTAATCTCAAAATAACGAAAATACTGCTTTGTATATTGTTATAGCGCTGTATTTCACATAGTAAACGCTTTTGGAGATATATTATTGCTATTCCAGCTCCATTTGTGCTTTCAGTGTGTGATATCAGTATATACATTCTAAAAGTCACAGAAAGACGAAACTTTGCATTATACATGTAGGAATGAATGCCTAGCGATTGAGGCCTGTCTTACTTACTCGGGTAAGACAGATTTTCCGGAAGAGAAACCCATGAAAAGTGACATTGTTTCCAGTGATGTTCTTTCGTTTCACATAAGCCCCTGGGTTTTACGTGCGGTATTTGTTGACGTTATACATTTCGCAAAACATATTGAAGTTTCCGAATTTTTCAGCGGACAAGAACAAGAAAATTAAAAAATATCGAACTTTGTGCAATGTTAAGGCATACAGACACATGTATTGCTTCCAGTCTATCAGCGAAGGGAGGGAAAATTAAACAGCGGTGGTTTTGTTGATAAGGAAGGAATATGAACTTCACGAATGGAATTAATATCGCAGCTCGCGAAATCCCCCGAAAAACACAAAATGTAGCGCACTGCCATTTGTTATTGCTCTTTGCTTGACTACTTCATATTTTTTAAGTTCTTCCTCGTTGTCTCAGTAATCTTCCTGGTTTTATTAAGATTTCCTAGCTTGAAATGAGCTTTTAATCTCATTGTAAACCCACACCACGTACGCGAGGTATAATGTTATGAAGAGCATACACAAGCGGGCATTGCTTTTGTGAATATGTATAACAAAGGCGGATACACGCTATAGATCCTCTAGCGCGTGCAACGAAGCGTACTGGGAACTCTGGAATCTCGCCCCAGCCACCAGAACGTGAAGGAAGTAACAAGGATTTTAGTCGAAGTCTGTCCGAATATGTGGTCTGATTAGAATGCTATAGTCTGCGTCGGAATAGGGTTATCCACCTGACAGTAATTCACCTAACTGTTGTAACCACTGGAACAACTGCCCCCCCCCCCCCATCTCATTGACTTACAATGACCTGATTATGAATAGTGATGTTGATGTTCATCAATATTCATAGTAGGCCCATATTCATAGTAGGGATCAGTTGTTCTCGTAGTTACGTCAGTTAGTTGACTTTACCGTCATCTAATATCTGAAGGGTTATAACTTAAATGGTCTCATTATGGGTGTAACTTCATTGCCTTGGTGAAATTTCATTAGGCTGCACTTAATCAATAGTAGACACTTGAGCCAATCCAATGACATAGTTCTGTTCCGTCCTCTCTAGACAGCTCGCCAAAGTTGACAACTTTTTCGTATTTTTTTAGTCCGATAAAATAGATAGATTGGCGTAGATAGAAATGCAGTCTGTACGACGAAAGAGAACAGAAATTCATCAGTGTAACATCGAAAATGCTACATTTGCACTTTACCGAATAAGCCTCTGTGACATACTATTTATTCCGCAGAGCATAATCAGTATAAAATTAATTCACCAAGCAAACTGGCCTCGAAAACCAAAACCAAACGGCTTTATTTCACATTCACCGATCACTGCTGCCATGTTGATACACAGGTGAAGTTACACCTCATACATCAGACTAATTACCCCACAGTACCACAAAGCGACCACGAAGTGTCTGTTGTCTCTATCCTGAAAATTGGGCAAGGCTTCGTTGTAAGACTTCCAGTTGAAATGGTAATATCCTTCGTGGTCATTAGCTTTGAAAAAGTTGGAAGTATCTCCAACGAAACGTCAGCTCCACAGCAATAAAGAAGTTGTTATCCATAGAATAGCATTGTGTGGTAATATCCTGGACAAAAAACTGACAATACAACTTGTAGCATATGCTTTGTTAGACATATTTTGCGGTTGCCAAATGTTACTTGTGGTAAGTGGTACCTTTTGGTAATTAGTCCGATATCTGTATTTCGATTGGATGCACTGTCCAGTCACATGACCTGTGTATTATGGGCGAAGCAGTGATAGGGAAAAGTGTGAAATAAAGCCATTTGGTTTTGATTTTCGATCCCAGTTTTCTTGATGAGTTAACTTTATACTGATTATGCTCTGCGGAATGAATGATGTGCCAAAGAGACTTCTTCGGTAAAGTGCAAACGTAGCATTTTCGATGTTACAATGAAGAATTTCAGTTCTCTTTCGCCGTGCAGACTGCATTTCTATTTACGCGAAACTGTCGAACCAAAAAAAAACCCCACAAAAGTTGTTTTGGCGATGTGAGAGAGAACGGAACGAAATTATAGGCTCGACTATATGCCAATGAATCTAGATGTTTATCCCCATAGTAGGACCATTTAAGTTATGACCATTATTATTTATATGTATTAAATTTCGGACAACAGAATTTCAGTCAACACCAGATTCGGACAAATCCTGCACTAGTCAAGTAACATGACTCTGATTTTATTATCAGAGTCATGCCTTATTATGCCAGCCGATTCACTGACGAAAATGAAATGTCAGAAAATAAATAAGAATTCACATCCAAGCATCCCCAAGTATACTCCTCACATAAGGACGAGTTTTCCTAAATACAATTTAGTTGAAATTTTGTTCTATTAATGTTTGATACTTTATAATGTGGAATTCAAATAGGTGTTGATTGTATTATAAAGTTCTATGTATTTTGATCTAAAAATACAAAATTTCAGAGGTAATTCCGGACCATTCAATCGGAGGGGGGGTATAATTTTTGGAAAAACCGTTAAGCCAATTTGGTGGAGATGTTTACATTTCTTGACTGGGATTTTTTCGGCTGTATTTGGGATGCAAGTAAGTGTTTCTGGCGGCCATTTTTGGTGTATCGCGAAACCGGATGGACCATACGTTATGAGAGTGGGACTTGTGGATGTGAATTTCTGGTCTATTTTCTGACGTTTTACTTTCGTCAATGAATCGCTTTGGATCGTATGGCATGACTCTGATAATAAGATCAGAGTCATGTTACTTGACTGATCCGGGACCTATTCCCTGTGATTAAAAGCAAATGCGAGGTCTGGCTGAAGTTTTCACAGCTACGTATTTTGTCATCACGTTTTGATGTGGTCTTAAATAGAGTGCACTATCTAAGCCGCATATAACTGAATTAGAGTGTTTTCTATTTAAATTTGGACAATTGAAGACATTTTATTTATGAAAAAATCTTTTGCAACCCTTATCACCGGATATATGATGAACAATGAATATAATTTGGAGAACAGACAAAGGTGAATCCACCATTATTCTGGTCAGCTTATGGCGTAAAGTGAAGGCCATTCCTTTGGCTTCATATGCTATTCCAGAGTGTCGACCATGTCGATAAGTCAATTGTGATATGCAAATAGCCAAATATAAATAGTACACTACAAATTTATTCAGAGATGAAAGTTGGAATAATCGCCAAGAAGATATAATTTTTCTGCATGGTTTGTCAGATTATAAACGATCATGAGCTTGTTGTTGGAACATTCCTCGAGCGTACTGCATGGTAAACGTAAAACCTATTACGTTTCATATATACTAATGCCATTTAGAAAGTTGGTAAATATTTATATCCAATTACTTTTAGAATGACATTTTCTTGGTAAAGCACAAATACTAGAGCTGGATGGGTCAGACTCGTGCGAGAGTCGAACCCACGCCCTCAGAGTTTGGCACCAAATCGCTAGCACTAAATGCAAGCGCTCTAGACCACTCAGCCACCTCAGCTATTGGAGAATTGCTCATGTCCAGCAAGGAGATGCATATTCTCAGATGTATACATTTGAGCTCTTTACAAAATGGAACATGCCATGTACTTGAGGCTGGCTAAGTCGTCCATCCAAAGCAATTTATACAAGTCGGCTTGGAAATAATATAGTTTCCAATACGGCCATCACATATTAGACAATACTTAAAGATAGACAGGATCTTCAAACATTTTGCCAAGTCTAAATTTTTATAAACGCCCATTATCATTATAATGACCACATGTTATGACACTGATACCATGAGGCATGGAATGACAAGAAATCTTGAAAATTCAATAGAAAATTAACTATTGCATATATCAAATTCAAAATTCCCACAAATTGGCAGTTACACACGTACTTTTCAGTACGTACTTTTACCGCCTCGGCAGGACACAGTTCAGAATGTAAGCAGTGCTTGATTTTCGAGCAAGTTGACACATTACATAAAAATAGTATTCATACGCCCAAATAATCATGTCGAGAATATCGTCCATAACATGTATTAACAGTGCAGAAACGTCAGCAACTCGGGTCTCAAATCTATTGACGCAGAAATTCTCATGGACGAAGTCTGGATACTGAATGTCTGACCTGGCGATTGTATTGAGTATATTTCATAGACTCATTCCTACCACTCCACTCACCACAACAGGTAACAATTTGTGAATCGATCTATTCGCCCATCAGAATTAGAGCATGCGCTTGATTTAATGGAAGCTCTAAGTAAAACCAAAACTATTCAATCAATTCTGATTGACAGCAATCTTTCACTTGGTATATACACATTTGGAGATTGATTACGGGGTAGTCCTCAATTTTGTATGCTGGCCTAAAACCTTACCAATTGTTTGGGAACTGTTCAGCATCTGGCTGCACCAGATTATACAGTTGCAATTAGAAGTAGAACATTAGCAGAAATAAACCTATTAGTGGAACTTTACGACAGGTTTACATTCTCTATCAATCTAGGTAAACCAAGATGGTAAATCAGGGGAATATTCCGTGATATTATATCTGAGTTTACTGAGATTGTATTCTCTATATGAAAACACTATCCCGCAGGTCGATATACTTATTAGAATTAGAACCCTGAATAATCTGTCTAATTCAGCTAGCCTGCTATGCCTTATCAATATCAATTATATTTATGAAAAGTGTTAACCAAATCGTAAACTTGAGTGGACAAATATGGATACTTTCAACCTGATAGTGTAAGATTTGATATATCACAACATCGAGTGAATTAAATCATTAGCATTGAATTATCTGCGGAACATGCCAAATAATCTCGATCGAGTCGGCGACTGGCAGCAGCACGAGGGATGACGGAAGCACTCGCCAGACTTTTCACCAAACCACTTGCAATAATATTGGGAGCTTCTTGAAATTGGGGCACAAGGCATTCCAAACAGAGGCATGGTGCGCCGAGATGGAACTCCTAGGAACTCCATGGCGTACTTTTTGGAACTTGGTAGAAGAAGGATGGCCTATGGTATGGCATGAGGGGAATGGCATATTCCATTCCAATTGGAACGCTAATCCATCCAGTTCAGAACACTAAACTGAGCACGGTATATGCTATTTGGATAACCGGCCTATGAAATATCAAGGAACTCATGCCCTAATTTCAAGAAGCTCCCATAGTGTGTGTGTATATCTGTTTTGTGTACACTGGTGTAGATTGTGGACGAGATTCGAACGTATCGGCGAGAAAGCTGTTACTGTTTTGTATATAATAAATAGGCTCTATAACTTAGACTCGCCAAGATTGCTCACTTGCAGATTTCTGGAATCCGATTTCTGTTCCCTTGCAATCATCGGGCTAGGGAACTGCAACCGTTTTGCCACATTCTTTATATTCGGTGGCTCTTCAGGCAGTACTGATATTTCAAATGTGAACGTTCAGTATTTACAAGACTTCTCTCATTCGTTATGATATAATAATTTCCAGTTGTAACACATTACATGTGTGGAATATTCCATGGAATATAGAATGGAATGGAATCTTGTGTGCTATTAGTTTGGAACCCGTTATTGCCACTCGCGGCTATACTTTTGTCTTAAATTCACAAACTGAAATATCAGACCTGAGGAACTGATTACGGTTTTTACAACAGCGTGAACTTTCAACATTAGCATATTACTTTTAGAATGACAAAGGATTTCGAATGTTCGTTCCATCGCAATAGAGAATTTCTTCGACGGTATGCTGGTCTAGTCCATTACTACGGCTCTTACTCGAGCGTAGTCTTTCGATAGCAACCGTTGTCTTTTGTTGCCGAATGTTTATTCTCATGTTTCCACTCCATTCGTCCAGGAGTTGGTCAGATTGTAAAACACTTAAATCACCCAGCACGACAGACCAGAGCATGTACCGTGACGCCAAATTTATCACAGCTGTCAATTCGAGGATTGAGTTTGTGACGATAGGATTGCTGTGTTTCGAGCCGAAACAATAAAAAAAAACACTGTTTACATGTGTTCCTCCCTCCCCACAAAAGTGGATTCCCACTCTCCAATTTTCGATCCCAACTCTTCCGCGTACCGGTATTTGTACTGGGCCTCGAAAAAAAAATGTCTTCAGAGGGAACTAAAAGCGTATTGTTTTCTTCAATGGTCTCCAATAGTTTAGTGTTATTAAAATGACACTTGGACGGTTTACTCTGAAGAAATCTGACACGACGCTTACAGAAAGAAAATTTGTACTATTGAACAGATGAACAGTGAGATGAGGTATGTCCATTTTATTATACCTTTGCAGAAATATGTCACAAATATCAGACAAAGCTAGGTTCTAACCACGTTCGATCGGTTCGGTATGGAATGATATATTGTTTCGAGAAGTGTGACTGGGAGAATTGTAATCCAAATTACCTTACAGGGCGATTTGATTGGAGGGATGTGCATGCCGTATTGTCGAATAATTGTGTTCATCGAGAGATAAATGGAATTTCATGTCGTGTTATATGCATTACATGTCGGTGTATCATTGCCAAAACAGGTGCGTTACACCTATCAAGAATGTCAATTTCATCTGTGCGAAGCTCACTGGGCAGATTTGTAAAGCCGAGTAATTGTGAAGGCGGAATCGAACCCGCAGTGCATTTGCCTGTCTATTGGGATGTCTTGGTGTAGTGCATGGTGCACCAGACATTTGTCATCCTTTCAACGGTAAAGGGGCAAATTCTGGACAAAGTTTTTGCTACCTTGAAATGAACATCCGACGATGTTTCTAAAAGTCAACGGCTATCTATGAAAGCTTACGCTCAACTAAGAACCATAATATGGCGACTATTTTTGTTACATGCAGAAACAGTAGACCAATAAATCGGGATATGATCTTTCCACATCAAAATCACAGATCATATAATAATATTCCCTCGTTTACTAACAAATTAATTTAGCGACCTACAATTGAAATTAATATTACTTTTCATCCCGAGTATAGAAACATTATATACTACACTATGAAATTGATTTGTATTTACTAAATATCATGGAATGAGTACAACTTTCCAAAATAATATATAGAAAATAAACTCCTTCCAATTGATAAAATATATTTTTTATGCCCTTGTTTTATTTAATACGTAATGAGCTATCCTCCTTATTACATGGTCAATATACATGGAATCACATCTATTTAGCCCATTTTCAAGGGAAGGATGAGCCGAATTTCAGTGCATATAACCAGAGTTATCTATGATGGCCGAGAGGGGCCATCGACCATCGCCATTGAAACATTTTGGGCGATATTGCGATAACGCGATATTGCGATGCGATAACGCGATATTGCGATGCGATAACGCGATAGTGCGATGCGATAACGCGATAATACGATGCGATAACGCGAAAACGCGATATTGCGATATTGCGATAACGCGATATTGCGATGCGATAACGCGATATTGCGATGCGATAACGCGAAAACGCGATATTGCGATATTGCGATAACACGATATTGCGATGAGATAATGCGATATTGCGATGCGATAACGCGATAACGCGAAAACGCGATATTGCGATATTGCGAAATATCGCGTTATAATTACGCGATAATGTGCGATATTGTGCGATATTGCGATATTGCGAAATATCGCGTTATTTTTCCGCGATATTGTGCGATATTATAGTAATATCGCAATATCGCACAATATCGCACACTATCGCGTTATTTTCTGAAAAATAACGCGATATTGTGCGATATTGTGCGATATTGCGATATTGCGAAATATCGCGTTATTTTTCCGCGATATTGTGCGATATTATAGCAATATCGCAATATCGCACAATATCGCACACTATCGCGTTATTTTCTCGAAAATAACGCGATATTGTGCGATATTGCGATATTGCGAAATATCGCGTTATTTTTCCGCGATATTGTGCGATATTATAGCAATATCGCAATATCGCACAATATCGCACACTATCGCGTTATTTTCGAGAAAACGCGATAATACGATGCGATAACGCGAAAACGCGATATTGCGATATTGCGATAACGCGATATTGCGATGCGATAACGCGATATTGCGATGCGATAACGCGAAAACGCGATATTGCGATATTGCGATAACACGATATTGCGATGCGATAATGCGATATTGCGATGCGATAACGCGATAACGCGAAAACGCGATATTGCGATATTGCGAAATATCGCGTTATAATTACGCGATAATGTGCGATATTGTGCGATATTGCGATATTGCGAAATATCGCGTTATTTTTCCGCGATATTGTGCGATATTATAGGAATATCGCAATATCGCACAATATCGCACACTATCGCGTTATTTTCTGGAAAATAACGCGATATTGTGCGATATTGTGCGATATTGCGATATTGCGAAATATCGCGTTATTTTTCCGCGATATTGTGCGATATTATCGCAATATCGCACAATATCGTACACTATCGCGTTATTTTCGAGAAAATAACGCGATATTGTGCGATATTGCGAAATATCGCGTTATTTTTCCGCGATATTGTGCGATATTATCGCAATATCGCACAATATCGCACACTATCGCGTTATTTTCGAGAAAATAACGCGATAGTGTGCGATATTGTGCGATATTGCGATATTGCGAAATATCGCGTTATTTTTCCGCGATATTGTGCGATATTATAGCAATATCGCAATATCGCACAATATCGCACACTATCGCGTTATTTTCCCGAAAATAACGCGATATTGTGCGATATTGCGATATAGCGAAATATCGCGTTATTTTTTCGCGATATTGTGCGATATTATAGCAATATCGCAATATCGCACAATATCGCACACTATCGCGTTATTTTCCTGCAATGCTTGAGCGGATAGCCATGAAGACAACTCTGTCAACTCTGCTGGCCCAATTCCTGGTTATCTCCCCTGATTCGAACAGTTCGAAATTGGTACGTTATGCAATGTTTTTTTTTTAATTCTTATTCGAAGGAGATGCGAAATAAATGTGCAATAGTTGCATTGTGGGTAATACCTAACCCCGCCTATTTGGATATGTAACGAAGCTTTTCGTTGGTTATTGAGAAATCGATGGCGAAAATGGCTGCATATTTGAGATATGTGTCGGTTTGCCTGCACTGTCTCTTTGGTCAGTTTCCCTACATTCAAATCGTTTGTTTGTGATTTGGCACTAAGGATGAAAAGCTTCGTTACATATCCAAATAGGCGGGGTTAGGTATTACCCACAATGCAACTATTGCACATTTATTTCACATCTCCTTCGAAAAAAAAATTAAAAAAAACATTGCATAACGTACCTATTTCGAAATGTTAGAATCAGGGGAGATAACCAGGAATTGGGCCAGCAGAGTTGACAGAGTTGTCTTCATGGCTATCTGCTCAAGCATTGCGGGAAAATAACGCGATAGTGTGCGATATTGTGCGATATTGCGATATTGCTATAATATCGCACAATATCGCGGAAAAATAACGCGATATTTCGCAATATCCCACAATATCGCGTTATTTTCGAGAAAATAACGCGATAGTGTGCGATATTGTTCGATATTGCGATGTTGCTATAATATCGCACAATATCGCGGAAAAATAACGCGATATTTCGCAATATCGCAATATCGCACAATATCGCACAATATCGCGTTATTTTCTCGAAAATAACGCGATAGTGTGCGATAGTGTGCGATATTGTGCGATATTGCGATATTGCTATAATATCGCACAATATCGCGGAAAAATAACGCGATATTTCGCAATATCGCAATATCGCACAATATCGCGTTAAAATTGCGCGATGCGAGAGCGGATAGCCATGAAGACAACTCTGTCAACTCTGCTGCCCAATTCCTGGTTATCTCCCCTGATTCGAACATTTCGAAATAGGTACGTTATGCAATGTTCTTTTTATTCTTATTCGAAGGAGATGTAAAATAAATGTGCAATAATTGCATTGTGGGTAATACCTAACCCCGCCTATTTGGATATGTGACGAAGCTTTTCGTTGGCTATTGAGAAATCGATGGCGAAAATGGCGGCATATTTGAGATATGTGTCGGTTTGCCTTCACTCTCTCTTTGGTCAGTTTCCCTACATTCAAATCGTTTGTTTGTGATTTGGCACTAAGAATGAA
>JAVTVY010049797.1:0-24859 GCA_036873755.1 Hanleya hanleyi | reverse complement strand
ACTTGAGGGTATTCGACTGGGCCAAGTAGGGGTAAAGAAATTCTTTCACCATGTTCAAATCATAGCGTCCCGAATTGAAACCTAGCACCGGTAACTGACCTAGATATTGTAGGAAGCGCACTTTCAATTTCTCCGCATACGGTTTCGGTAAAGGCACATCCTGCGACTGCAGAGGCTGCGACTGCAGGGGCTGCGACTCGGGCTCCGACTCGGACTCGGACTCTTCATCGTCACTAAACGCTACACCCGGTATAGGAATCCGATCGTCCAGCTGGTCCAGTACGTCCTGGAACTTGGACACCAATAGTTCTGTACTAGCCGCACTGACTTGCTCTAAATACTCCATCATGCGGGTGATCAACTCATGGGATTCCCCCGTGGACACGAAACACACCGGAGCAGCGTCATAGCCAAGTACGTTGCTGGAAATACTGACACTCAGAGGAATATGGCGCTGCGTCCACTGCGTTTTCGCTGAAAACATGTCCATGGGCTCCAACAGGGCCTCAAAATCGTAACACGCCCGGTAGGGAAATAACGATGCGCCTCAGGTATGATCACACCCTCATCGGCCAGTTCCTGGAAAATAGTAGGCGTATTATGATACACTCCACCCGGATATACTCGCTTGACACTGTTGTCACAGATTTTCTCGTGGCGATGTAAGTTGTAAGACTTTTTAAACACCCGATGGCATTTGGCACAACTGAAAGACTGAGCGTACTGGCTCATATTGTAGATCAGCGAAAAATGACTCACGCCATTGTCGTCGAACACATTGACTTTCATCGTAGCAGCATACCGTTCTGTTGAACGACGAACCAATTCAGCCACAAATGTATCCTCCTCCTCGCATCGTAATCGGTATACAAAGATATTGATGTTGAACAGTGTTTCTACGTCATCCAAATTCTTGAACGGCACTCCACGGAAGTGCCGCTTATCCAAGTCTTGCTGCTGTAAATACTGTTCCCAATAGTCATTGGCCACTCTGTCACAAGCCTTGGAATTACACTCGTCCACATGCACGGCCAAACACCGAAACAGACATTTCCGGTCTTTGTAGGGCCCCTTTATCCCTGCTGTTAATGCATACAGGCCGTGTTGATGAAGCAACCACGGGGGTAGTAGTACAGGAGCACCGATAGGATGATCTCTCATTTTGGTGACGAAAAATGTGACGTTAGTCACCATTTCCACAAGTCATTGGGTATTGGGGCGTTGCAACCGGGCCCATTCCAATGGATCCAACGTAGTCAGTTGGTCGATGAGTGGCTCCAGAGAAATCGCATCCGTCACCGTGAACGGCTGGTCAAACACATAGGTATTATTGCTGGGATAATAATACCGCACCTGATCCGTCTCCTTGTGCCGTAAAATGTACCTGAATGTCATATTCAACTTGAACGCTGTCACCTGATCTGTGAAAATGTTCTCGGCATAGGTAGACAGATACGTGAGGTCCTGCAGCCGAAAGTTATCCAAGTCCAATAGACGACGGTCACGGTGAAAACAATGGCGTATGGTAGCCCAGTGACGTTGATAAATGGCCCTGACACGCTCGTCTTCAGGCAAGACTTCAACCGGAGGTGCTGCTGGGTCCCAGGGAAAATCTTCTCCACGTCTCATGCTTTCGTCTCATACAAGCGGATAGGCAAGCAGGCAGGCAGACAGGTAGGCAGGCAGGCTGGTCAGGTCAGTCAGGTAGGTAGTGCAATGTCCTAAAAAATCGACTCCTTTTATACGTTTTTCTACAATCCGCCATCTTAAACCCACCACCCACCACCACCATCCACCACAAGCCGCCATCTTAAACCCACCACCCACCACCACCATCCACCACAAGCCGCCATCTTAAACCCACCACCCACCACCACCATCCACCACAAGCCGCCATCTTAAACCCACCACCCACCACCACCATCCACCACAAGCCGCCATCTTAAACCCACCACCCACCACCACCATCCACCACAGCCGCCATCTTAAACCCACCACCCACCACCACCATCCACCACAGCCGCCATCTTAAACCCACCACCCACCACCACCATCCACCACAGCCGCCATCTTAAACCCACCACCCACCACCACCATCCACCACAGCCGCCATCTTAAACCCACCACCCACCACCACCATCCACCACAGCCGCCATCTTAAACCCACCACCCACCACCACCATCCACCACAGCCGCCATCTTAAACCCACCACCCACCACCACCATCCACACCCCACGTGACTACAATACTCGCTTCTGATTGGCTGACGCGTGACGTCACAAAGGTCATATGCAAATTTCTGAGGTCAAGTTAACTCAATTGACTCTTTGTATACTACTTCCGTTATGTTCCAGGTTTTGCTGTATCAGTTTAGATATATAAAACGTAGGACAAAATTCATCTCAGCTATGCGAATGTCCCGACGATAGGTGTAGTATAATCGCCTTGGTAGCTAATCTTCATGGTCTTCCTTGACTGGTCGATCATCACCTTGACTGGTCGATCATCACCTTGACTGGTCGATCATCACCTTGACTGGTCGATCATCACCTTGACTGGTCGATCATCACCTTGACTGGTCGATCATCACCTTGACTGGTCGATCATCACCTTGACTGCTCCAGACTCGCCGTGATAAACGTTTGTAATATACTTGTGCGCGACTGTCTACATGTCAATATATCTTTGGCTGTGAATGCCAACTGGTCCAGACTTTTAGGTTTGTTTTCAACGATTTCTCTAGCCCTGCAACAATTCTTTTAGAACGAGCCAGCCACCACAACTCTGCATCTACAAAGATTGAAGAAAATAGCCTTCGAGGTTCAAAAAGCTCTGTATGAGAACTATATACATGTATATTCGAGAATTCGGAACACAGGGAAGGTAATGCTATGTCTTAGACATATTTTGATATCACACAGTTACACATGGGTGGAAGTCGGTGAGATTCTATGAAGTTAATTTTTTGAATGACTATCCTGAGTATTATAGACACATTGAATACGTTTACACTGATCAACAAATAGAGTATCTCATGAGGGGACCCAACGGGTTTCATAAGAGCGTCAATTCTCCATAATATTACAATAAAGTACTTATGAGTGTACAGTACAGTGAGCACACCCAATGGTATTGACCGCGTTTGCGTACCGGTATACATGTAGTTCTATATACGTTACTCCGACAGCGTGGTCAGAAATGTTCCACAATCTGCATCATCTGAATATCACCTATCACCACTAAGATATATCAAGATATAGAGTATTGTCGATTGTATAATCAAGTGAATAAAAGGGAAACTTCCCAAGACAGGTGTAAAAGGAAAGGATGTCACGGGAAACAATATTCCTACGCTTAATATTCTTCTCAAATTGAAAGTCAGGAGAAAAGCTTCAGCTATGAGGCGGACAGTTTCCCCAACCGGACAATCTTTGCTTCCAAGCCTGCTATTCTTGAAGGTCAAATACTTCGATAAAACACAGAATCAAGTCCAAGGATCTCGAATAACCTAGAAATTCGCAACGCTGTACCGATCTTTTTCAATTGGAGTGAATTTCACTTCATATTGCTGCATTGTAGCTGGCAAACCGATAGAAATATAGTTCACTGATTGCCTGTCGTTGGCAAACAAAAATAAAGACTTTCTATATAAATATTTCCATCATATTATATCTTGTTCGAAAGTTTGGAGTACAATCCATGAAGCTAGGTCCGCGATGATACGTATATATTCGCTTCAGTCATGTTCATGACAGCGGAGTTGATATCAGCTTGGAACTGTTAAAAATGCCGTTACAGAGAGAGTTGAGGTCGCTGGTCAACAGTATGCGTGGAAAATTCGGATTTTTTTATTGCATATTTCTACAGTCCAGATAATGTTAATTCTTATATTTAAATAATTTGTGGAAAAGAATTAACTAACATGCGATTTTGGATATCTACGGAGCCGTGGAGGGGACATAGTCAATATTTTTTTAATTTCCCCCGAGATAATAACTAGGGGAAAATTCGCCATTGGTCAAAATTATCTGGGGGGAAATTCGCGATTGGTCAATTATCTCGGGTGAAATTATCTCGGGGGAAATTAATTTTCCCCGAGATAATATCCCCCGAGATAATTATCTAGGGGGAAATTCGCCATTGGTCAATCATCTCGGGGGAAAATAATTTACCCCGAGATAATTTCACCCGAGATAACTGACCAATCGCGAATTTCCCCCTAGATAATTATCTCGGGGGATATTATCTCGGGGAAAATTAATTTTTTCCCGAGATAATTTACCCCGAGATAATTGACCAATGGCGAATTTACCCCTAGATAATTATCTCGGGGCAAATTATTTTCCCCCGAGATAATTGACCAATGGTGAATTTTCCCCTAGTTATTATCTCGGGGGAAATTAAAAAAATATTAACTATGTCCCCTCCACGGCTCCGTAGATATCAATATTAATTTCACGTGAAAAAGGTGTCCGGTTTACCCGTGAAAAACTCTATTGACAGCTTTCCTCGATTTGTTCTATTTGAATGTCGTATTCAAGCAATAAATGCTCGTCTTCCACTGTACTATTATTGTAGAGAGATTGGACAGATCCTTCATGTAAGGCTGAGTTAATTATAATATGGCAGCAAGGCAGGTAGCACAATAGACTTAAATCCCCTCTTTTAGTCACGTGATGATTTTTGCATTCACTATCTGCATGACAGGTGATCAATTATCCAGAAATCTAGCATCGCTTATGTAACACGACACTGACTTAATTGCCAACGCATAGTATACCACAATGCGTGAAGTCAAACGCAACCCGATACACCAAATTAAAACTTGCTTTAACGGCTGAGCCAGCCCAAGGACCTCGCGTTGGCAATTAAATTGATGTCACCAGGGAGGTGACAAGGTATTGGCTTGTATAACGATCACACATGCTATTTAATTATCATGGATGTACATTGTATCATGAGATAGAAATGGGATAAAACGTTATCAGGTTTCAGGCCTGTAGCGTGTAGAGGATAAGATCATCGTCAAAGTGAACAGGTGAAAATTTCATTTTAAATATCATGAAAATATGAGACTTTGGTTGGAGATGCCATATTTTAGATATAAAGGGATTTTACTGTTAAAATGTACCCAGGAAATATAAAAACAACCAAACGCCCATTTTCAAACGTTTATCAACGCAGTTTTACGTCATTTTTGACTATGAGCATTTACAGTATCAAACTTCGGTATTTTCTGAGTATGAAACATAGCTTTCTTTGTTGATTTGGAGAAATAATTTTTTCGCTTCACAAACGTGACAGCAAGAGGTTTTTTTGCAGGTAAACCGGGCACCTTCTGTAGACTAGACCCTTCTGGAAACCAGTATGATCAGAGTTGGGGGCACAGTCGAGCGCTCGTTTCCCACTTAAATACTAGTCTGTTCAAATGCTCAATAACTATAGGCTTTGTTTGGGTATAAGTTCATACTAGGGTTAGCGTGTAATAATTGTTCCTTTTTTTCAACGGTGAAAGTTAGAATTGACCAAGAAAATTACAATACAAATGTAACGGAAATTGGTATTCTATTTCGCTGTGGATCATAACCATGTAAATGAGCATTTAACATTTTGACGTTTATTCAGCGCCCCATCTGGACTGGTCTCAAAGGTGTCAACATTAAACTGCTCGTCTCGACACGTGAGCAAAAATAAACCAAAAATAAACCAAAAACATATATTTCTTGCTTTCTGCCAACGTATCATCGGATAATCATACAGATCTGTTAAGCTTTTTTGTTATTTAAATGAATAAAGTCGACTGAACGGGAAGAATTATAGCTCAGTAACTGTAAAAAATTAACTTTCAGTCACACAGCCTACGTTTTCCTTAATTTTCTGCTTTTTTTTTCAATGGAAGTCTAATTGCCGTGTGTATCAACTTTACGCTATTTATCCAACACGTTTGAAATTTTGCATGTATAATTCACACACAACGCTTCACATCACTGTCTCTCATTTTTTTAAATATTGTCCTTCGTTTTGGAGATATAAAGATTAAAAGGGACTCGTGTGAATGCGAATTACATGAGTATAAAAGTTTTAAAGTGTTTTGTTAAAAACCCCCAGAAGTTGTTAGCGATTTAAAATGAAGACAAAAATGCTCAAATGTTTATCTTAAATCGGCTTTGATTAAACTCGAATATTGTCATTCTTTGATTCCCACAAGTAAAGTTTCTATTTTATCGCATCACCTGAATGCAGACCTTGTAAACAATTTTAACATGATCGTTTCGCATTTATAGTTGCAGTTAAATTGAGCAAAGACAAACACGATGTCATAATTTGTTTGCAGTCGGGATTCAGGACATTAACTACTACAATTCAATCAAAACGTTTGTCTGGAACATATACACATCAGGAAAGTAGAATTCTTTAGATCGCCGACATCTAGTGTTGGTGATTAGGTGCCTTACTCTGGGGGTTGCGGGTTCGAATCCTGCATGGCACTTGGCCGATTTTTAGCATTAGAATCTGTGCTATATTAAGATAGAGTATTCCCAAAATAACGAAAATACGGTTATACGATCACATTCTAAGTGACAAAAAATATACCTTCCTAGAATGCTTATTGTCAATCGTCGAACTATATATATATATACACCATTTAAACATCGTGACCGCCAATCCCTTAAAGCGCCCCTGAATAAGTAACCCAAATACAAAGAGCCGAGAAAAACCCAAGTCCGAAAAGAAATGCTCGAAGCGAAAATAAGTGGGATCGATAACAGTACTCACAGACTGATTGGACCTTGTCTAAAGCAAGCTTGATGACAGGGTTCGCTAAATTGGTAACAACCCTCTTCTGGAAGCAATGCAAGTACTGAGAGGTCAGTAAATAAAAACACAAAAACCAGACTCATAACCGATTTTTGAAGAAGTTGCTTAACCAAACGTTTGTCCATGTCACAAGAGGCGTAGACAAATATTTGATTCGAGTAGATTCACAGATTTTCACATTGTCTATTTGGGAAATATGAGTTCTTCACGTAGAAGCTGCTTGCATGCTCGCGTTATAGGGATACCAGATATTCCCATCGAGTTGGGTACCATTTCTTTTGGGCACGAAACTAATTGATTTCTCCAGAAATGATACAAGGATACTTCAATATTCAAGACCAAGTACAAGTTTCTGGAAACAACAGCAACTATTCTGCGTTTCCATTTCAAAATCTTCTGTAATGGAAATGGGTTATTTGGGATAAGTTCTAGGTAGTCTTGTGCTCATCGCGTAGTTTTGTCTAACAGATTTGCAGATGACGCCGATGTATTCAGAGCACTTAAATCACCGCTGGATCTATCCCAACATCATTGGCCTGCATTTTGGCGACAAAGCAATGGAGAAACCAGGTATTCCCATCTGCAGATACAAAGTTGGATAGCGTTTATTGCATGCAAAATTTAAATTCTTTCTGTGGAAATAGAGAATTGATGCAACAATTTCAAGACAAGGGAAAAGGGTACTCGAAACAGTAGCAACAAATCTGGCCTGAATCTGTGCCTTATAAAAGAGTCTGTGTACCTTGCAACTGGCATCGCTAGAAAGACTATACCTTCCATTCCCCGGTCAGAAAAACTCAATTAAATCAATCCGCCAGACTTGATGATAGATATAGTATTCTGTGAAAGCTTTTCAATAAAATCGTTTGTCTGGCTTTATTTCCATTCGACGTAAAGCCGCTACACCGGTATACATTTGTAAAATGTATGTCCTACATGGAACAGATTTGGAGATGCCATTCGAAGTATAGGCGTGGATCATGCTCTTAGTACTTTTGATTAACAGTCAGTATATTTGTGTGTGGAATTATTTGACTTCTTGTCAGTATATCCGCATTGTTTTTCACCACCCTTTTATGTTGCGTTAAATCAGAGAATGTTGATGCAGACATAGTTTGGCAATATTAAAGCAGCAAATCCGTTCTTCCCGTTTTTGCAAATTTTTGTACTGAATTATTCACAAAGATGGTCAGATAAAATCATATATCCTGACCGATCTGTGGCGCTGTCATTCGTAATGTGTTTCTAATGTCGGACCCTTGGGGAAATTTGGACACTCAGCATTACTTATTTACAGATATATAAGGAGAGGAACATTATATATACATCAAAAATACATACATAACATCATTATTGGAGTCTCGTTGAAATATTGTTTTTGTGTCATCTCTTGGGGGTATGTTTTCTGCACCGATAGTATAATTTGTATTGCTTTAATATATCAGACATCGTAGACAAATTGAGCTCTTGCATAATTGTTCGTTAACCAAAGGGTGGAATGCGGATGGAAATATAATTTGCGTCGTCCTTCTCCAGTGTCTGTGCGACAAATATTCCACTTGAACCAAGACAAAAGCGTCAACTTACACATTATTTCTGACAAAGACTGAAGATTGTATCAAGTTAAGTAAAAACGGTGTTCCGCGTTGACATTGTGTGTCAGTGAGTTTCCAAAGAAAAGCGTTATATTTGGTCTGACAAACTTTTACAACGTGCCAGAACCACAACTCGGCATCTACAAAGAGTGAAGAAAATAGCCTTAGAGATTTCGAAAGCTGTGCTCGGAAACTCTTAGGTATGTTCAGGACATTAAAACTTATCTGGACACATTTAGGGAAAGTAAAAATCATGTCCTAAACCTTTTCGGATATCACACGGTTACACATAGGTAGAAGTAGGTAAGGTTTTATGGATTTAAGTTGTGGAATAACCATCCTCAATATTATAGACACACTATATACTTTAGCGATTTAAGTATAATTCATCAATAGCAGGGCCCAACCTGCCAGTGCACTCTTTCGGTTTTAAGTGCCAACGCGTGAACACTCACGGAATGTGGTATTACTTCTGATTGTGTTCATCATGTATAAAATAAACTAGGGTTTTCTCACACTTATAATAATAGTTTTTAGCTATTATTCGTTGTTCCTGTACACATCGATAATATATCAGACATATATGTGTGTTTGTTTCCTGACTAAACCATAGAACAACTTATATATATATTTTTGCTGAACAACTGTCTCGGTGAATTGTAAAACATTATGATCAAGTTTATGATTGCATACCTGATACATTGATAAACAAACAGAACATCACATATTGGACTGGAGAGATTTTAATGGAGAATCAATTCACGATATTGTTACAATAAGTACTCATGATTATACAGTAGAGTGAGCACACCCAGCCGTATACACTACGTTTGCGTACATTTTCGCGTGCGTTACCACTGATAGCTCTGAACCAAATGGCCAGAAATGTCCAACAATCCGCATCATCAGAAACAGCACAAGACAGGTGTAAAAGGAAAACCTGTCACAGGAAATAATGTTTCTAGCTTTTCTTCAGGAAAACAATATTCTTTCCAAATTGCAAGTCAGGAAAGACCCGGCTAGGTTAACAGATAGAAGGCGGACATTTTTCCCAAAGGACAATCTTTCTTTGTAATCCTGCTATTCTTGAAAGTTAAATACTTGGACAAAGCACTGAACGTAGTCCAAGGATCCCGAAAACCTATTTCAATGCCAGTGAACCTCATTTCATAAAGCCGTCTTTCTGGCTTCATTTCTATTCGGTTTAGGAAACCGCAATACCGGAATAGCTTTGCAAGACATATGTTCTACAATGAACGGATTTGGAGATACCATTGGAAGTATCGGCGTGGATCATAGTCTTAGTACTTTGGTTCTTGTACAATTCATTGTGATTGTAGTTTTGTGACTGATAAACACGGTGGAGAATGACGCGCTTTAATTGTCGGCGTCGGATCTCACAGGTATTTTTCTAAATACGAACTTGCCATCTATAAATACTCCCTCGCTTGGGTCATTTTTTTCTATGTGGTGGTCACATAGTCCATTATTTTTCATCAGATGACTTGATGGGGCTATTACATCATCGCTCTGAAATATGTTTATCCAATACTGCTCAAGCCGGTGTTAGCGGCCGTGTGGTCATATCATTCAAGATGTCCACATGACCATCTATCACAGGGATCACTTTTGGCCCCTGTGATGTTTTAAGAAATATACATTCAGTGTATCTCTCTGTGGGGTCATATGACTTCTTGTTTAACTGTTGTCTGTATATGGTGAGATTCTCCTAGTGGCCGTTTCGTCCTCGAGGCTTGCCCTCCGTACAAATCACTGTGATTGTAGTTTTGTGAGTTGTAAACACGGTGGAAGATGAAACGCTTGGTCGGCGTCGGGCCTCACAAGTATTTGCTCCGAATACGAACATGCATTCTATAATAAATACTCCCTAGTTTGAGCCGTTTTCTTCTATCTGGCGGTCACATAGTTCATCATTTTTCATCAGATTACTTGATAGGGCTATTGCATCATCGCTCTGAACTATTTCTATGTAATACCTCTCGAACGGGTGCTAGGCTCAGTGTGGTAATATCATTCAAGATGTCAACATGAACAGCTAGAATAAAAGCGTGACTGGAATACAAATCATCACAGGGATCCATTTCTTTTGTTGTTTTTAGAATTATGCAGTCAGTATATTAGTCTGTGGGATCATATGTCTTCATATGGCGCCTGCATAGTGTACCACCACACTTGTAATAATGTTATTGCAGAGCTCGGTAAGGTTAAAGCAGCAAGTCTACTCTTCCAGGGCTTTCAAATCGGATAAGTGAATCTGACATGATCCTCTATTTATAAAAGCGTCAAGTACATTGCATTATTACACCATCGCTCCATGACATGGTTTGGTCATTATACGTTATGTAGTCAGCGATCTATTGAGTGTGAGATTGAAAAAGTCAACAGTTGTTACGTATGCAAAATTGAGTAAGAGGAAGGAGTAAGTGCCTGACGTTTTCACGCCCGTGATCCTTGACATCCCTATCACGACCACCACCACATGACCACCCAACGGTGACCAGGATACTAATGAGCAAGTCAGTGTTGTTCAACCGTGACTGAGTTAATTCCACCATATTCGACTAAATTACGAATTTCAAGCGATCTGTGGCGGTTCTGCAATGAGAATCATTCGCAGATTGTGATGGTGTAAGTGATAACCCCACATAGACTTGACAGGGCCTACATATACGAATACCCAATAACGGTTCATACTCCATGTAAGGATCACGAGACAATACATACAATAGCCAAGTCTGGGGACAACAATATGTCTAGACTTGAGCCTTTTCAGCTGCACAAAGACTCAGACAATAGCTTCATACATGAAGTATCTACCCCAATAACACATGTACTTCAATTGCACGCAAGCGATGCATATAAAGCGTTCTATTACGAAGAATGATGACCTGATTTTTAACTGTTTACCGGAATGTGTTTCAGATGGATCCGGTGGGAGAAGCTATTACATTACAGGGGGTCGCGTTTTGCGGGGCGTTAAGTGCACCCCAGCTTTAAGGCGTCGATGCTAACTACACTTCACGAGCAGCTAATTCGATTGGACACGAGGAACTAGCTCATCGGGTTTCTAAGGTAATAGACGGTGACAGATATGCACGACTCACTTACTCGACCGCGTGGACGAGACAGAAGTCCGTCTTTGGTTTCCGGTACAAATATGGGCATTTCGCGATGTTCCTTCGTGATCATGTCTGCTGGGTAATTACCAACAAACCTCGGGGCTTTAACCGGATGTGCGGCTCATTGTCCTGTTAAGTAAAACAGAATAATGCCATTGACACGGAAGCAAACCTGATTTAACAGCGGAAAGCGGGTCAATATTTACACTATAGAAACTGTTCGCGAGACGTTTGTAAACGTGTTTTGGCCGCCAGCGAATCACTATAAGATGGTCGTTCTATCAGCAAATTTTGTTTTTTTTCCAATTTATTTCCCGTTAGGCTTAATTCACGGAAAATGCAAACGGCCCTGGGTACTGCATTGCAGACTTAAACGATCTTAAATGAATCTTTGTAACTTGATGACATTTTCGAATAGTGCATCTGTCCAATCTGGGAACCCTTTTTGGAATGGCATTCAATGGCGACAGAGAGGCTGTCCTAGATGTTCCAATAATCTCCAAACGGAAGGAATCAAGAGTTAAAACCAATCAAGGGCCCGAGCAAATCGATCGGTGAATCATCTGAACCATAACAAATCAGATGCCAATAAAGCAATGCGGAAATGAAAATACAAATCGCTGATTATTCTAAATTACACGTAATGTCCAAGTCTTTTAACAAAGAAATCAGCCTACTACTACTTGATAAATTATTTTTGTGTGATCTCTTGGAGACCTGTTTTCTATACCAGTATAATTGGTATTGCTTTAATATGTCGGACATCGCAGGCAAAGTGAGCTCTTGGAATGAGAACGAAACTATAATTTGCGCCGTCTTTGTTCAGCATGTGCGACAAATATTTCACTTGAAGAGCAAAGCGGGAACTTACACGTAATGAATGAAGATTTTATCAAGTTAAGTACTTGCTGTGTTCCGCGTTGACATTGCGTGTCAGTGAATTTTCAAAGACAAACGTCAGATTTGGTCTGACAGGTAAAGTTCGATCCCTCAAAACCATCTTTTAAGGTAAAGGGATATTCGTACTCCTCTATCGTGCTAGACAGACACACCCTTTCAACGATTATCGTCAAATAAAAAAGGGCGTTGACTGGATGAGAGCGGGTTGGTGAATATATGTTTGTCCGCTATGTTCCAGATTATGCTGTATGCTTTCAGATATACGAAACGTAGAACAAAAATCAAATATACGAAGGAGTATTTTCATCCCGACGGTAGTTGTAATATAATCATCTTGGTGGTTAATCTTCGGGGTCTTCCTTGACTGGTCGATCACCACCTTGATTGTGCCAGACTGTGAAGTCCGTGAAGAACGTTTGTAATATACTTGTACGCGACTGTCTACGTGTCGATATATCTTTCCTCCTCTACTTGACTGTGATTGCCAACCGACTGGTTATAGAGGGCATTTAAACTATAGGACGTGGGCCACAACCTGAGCTCAGGTTAGTTCTAATGAACTATCCCCTATGTTTATAACATGGAGCGGACTTTTCAACTATTGATAACCAATGTAAATATGATAATATGGACCAAATATTCCTACCATTCC
The DNA here is from genome assembly GCA_036873755.1 of Hanleya hanleyi. NCBI lineage: Eukaryota > Metazoa > Mollusca > Polyplacophora > Lepidopleurida > Hanleyidae > Hanleya > Hanleya hanleyi. Next base: position 11,752 of record JAVTVY010049797.1, on the reverse strand, counting down.
AAGAAAGGACCAATATGCTCAGATTTATGATAATTTTGGCAACTTCAGGTCGAAAATATATCAATTATCATCGATTAAAAACATATTCTGGGTTACAGACATAGCGAAGCTCCCGCATTGACGAACCGGAGCTCATGCGGTCTTGCTCGTGTCATTGCACCATCCGCTGCCATCGAGGCCAGACAACATTGTCCATGGATTAACTTAATTAAAATGAAAATGCCTTATTATCAGCACTTCTTTTAATCAGCCTGATTAGCAGACACTTAACCCTACCTGGCCTGGTGGGGTGGGGGGCACTTTCCGCTCCCCGGTTGTTTTTTTCTTCTATCTCCGGAACGACAAAAAATAGAGAGCTGAAACTCCGTGACTTTTTGGATTATTATATTGGGGTCATTTTGAGCCTATTTGCATGACCCCGCGAGCAGAGGATCATGGCTAAATTCAAAATGGCGGCCATGTGGGGTACCAGTGACTTTTTCGTCATATTTCTTCAAAATTTGTGATTATTTTTGACTAATTTATCATGCAGTTTTTGCGAAGAGAAAACAAAAATAAAAAAATCGAAAATTCTGACCGAAAAATCGCCCCAAAACGGTCTTTTTGAAAATGACGTCACAGTGAGGTTTGACCCAAAGATATAGTGTGGTAACTTTCAGCCCTCTAGCCTTAGCGATAGCGAAAATATATAGGGAGGGGGGCACTTTCCGCCCCCCCCCCCCAGCTGCGGTACACCCCAAATCGTCCAGGCCAGATAGGGTTAAAAAGCACTCATGGGGCATCAGTCCCATCAATATGAAATGCCTGGTCTAATGGTCTAAGCAAGCACACTGAGTCCCTCCAACAATATCAAAAAGATTTTGATAAAGCCAGAAAAAAACAGGAGTACTACAACGATATTGGATTTGAAGTTGAAATTTTATTTATTTATTTATTTATTTATTTATTCAAATGATCAACGGACATGAAGTCCAATTACAGATCACGAGTAACACTATATACAGGGTGACATAAAACAAATAAATGTTAACATGTAAATTACTATATATAAAACAGTATTAAAGTAGACACGATAAAGGGTCTTTGAAATTGGACAAAACATGTGAGATTATATACGTATGTACAAATATGATAAATTTAGTAGACTAAAATCGCACACTAAGACTTATGCCAACAATCTAAGCTGTCTTGAAACAGTTTGCCTAAAACAATGTCTTGAAACAAATAAGTCCACATTTGTGGCGTTAAAAAAGTTATTGTAGTCATTTAAAACTCTCGGAATAAAAGAAAACTTCCGAACATTTAACCTTGAGAAAGGAACTAAAAAGGGTTGTACAGTTCTAAGACGCCTAGATGGCATGTAAAACGGTAATTGACTTAATAAATAAGAGCTTTGCAACCTACCAGTTGCAATACCTTGTGAAAAGGAGAAGTCTAAGAATAAACGACGGTTCTTAAGAGAATGTAAATTAAAAAGATTGCATTTTGCAGGATAAGAATATTGAGAATAATCAATATTACTTTTAAAACATACATAGTTTAAAAAAGTCTTCTGTACTCGTTCAATCTTGTCTGTATAACATTTTGTGTGAGGCGACCATACAGGAGTGCAATATTCGAGCTGACTACGGACTAAAGAGTTGTATAAAGATAAAACAGATTTTTGTGATTTAAAAGATTTACATGAGCGCTTGATAAAACCAACCATTTTAAAAGCCTTCGCACACACTTTGTCAATATGGCTATTAAAACTTAAAGAACTAGACAATAAAACACCAAGATCTCGTATCTCCTTCACTTTCTCCAGTACAACATTATCTAAAACATAATCGAAGTCCAGGACAATACGCTTTGTCGTGAAGGTGATTCCTTTACATTTCAGAAGATTTAAAAACAGTTTCCATTTAAAACACCATTCTAAAACGTTATTGAGATCTTCCTGAAAAAGTTTACAATCATCAATACACTTCACTTCTTTGTAAAATTTGGAGTCGTCGGCATACATTGAAATCGAACAATATTCTAAAACTGTGGGTAGATCATTGATATACAATATAAACATTAATGGTCCTAAAATTGAGCCTTGTGGAACGCCTGATAAAACAGATAAAGAGTCTGATCTAAAACCTGATAAAACTACTCGCTGTTCTCTACAAGATAAGTAGGATTTAAAAAAAAAAATCGAGAAGTTTTCCACAAATGCCATAATGTTTAAGTTTATGCAGTATAAGCTTGTGATTTACCAAATCAAAAGCTTTGGCAAAATCAATATAAACTGCATCTACTTGGGTTTTCTTGTCAACAGATTTCGTTAATGTGATCATATCATTTGATATTCAAGGGAATTGATCAATGCAATTGGAATTTTGTCATGTCACCAAGTGATCAAATGTGTTCATAAATATATGCCGGAATATTCACAGAGCTACAATGGAATATTCACAGAGCTTCCCAAGTTATAATATTGATTACGCATAGCATTATGCAAACTACTATTTTGAAAAGTATGGTTACCATGGCAACAAGGCTTTATTATGCCCTGCTACACCCCGGACAGGGGATTAGAATCGCTGTTCGTGTGATTCAGTTCGTTTCAAATTTTAAATGGAGATATCGTTGGAGAATTGGAGCGATATGCAAGAGGTGGGAAAACTTGACGACGTCTGGCGACTAAAATGCAACCATATGACTCTACAGAAAAGCATCCCTCGGCACCAAGAATACCCGAGAATACGGTGGATTCTCGGACGTAGCCTTAGTATCTCAGTCGTGCTTTTATTGTAGCTGTTCATGTGGACACTATGAAGTACCCACACGGCCCCTAGCACCGGCTTAAGCGGAATTAGATGCGGTAACTTGGGAGCTGTGGTGACAGATCAGCTCAAACAACTCATCTGATGTTAATGGATGAGCATCGTGAACGTCTGAGGGAGTAAACGCCTCAACATGGGGTAACCTGGTAAATGCAAGAATACACAGAGAAAGTAACCTGTAATGCCCGACGTCGTTGTTGTATCCTTACTATGTGAGATACAGTACCAATACTCATTTAACAACGGTTTCTATCAAAGACAAGAACAACACACAAAATGTCTGCCAACTCGTTCACTCTATTTCCAAGCACATGTTCATCCGGGTATATTGTAGGTAAATACAATTTTAGATGCGCGCGTAGTGCGGACACGGACTATACTACATCCCTCCTTGTTTCAGATTGAAAGTCATATTCTTGACTTATTTCGAACATATGAACTGTCTGTATACTGATATTTGATATCAGATTGAATGTCCAAGATATGAGTCCAGTATTCATAGTTCATATAATTAACTTTGAAGAAGCACATTGGCTAATGTCAATAAACGAAATGTTCACATACACTTTCACAAATTTGGTCTTGCGTTATCTTTTCAATCTTAAACTTAATATTTAAGAGTTCAAAATAGACTATGATAACGCAGATGAACAAGTTATCTGAACAGTTAGTATCTGACAAAGTCAGCCAGGAATGTTGGAACTCGCACGGGTCTACCCGATCTGGTCCGTTGACAAACTCCATTGTTTGCAACACGTGGCACGTTATCATTCGCACAGGACACAGAGTTATCATCATCGTCATCAGATTCGTCCTCTGAGATAAACTGCTGAATTTTCGTGGTGTCGCCATGGTACAGTTTCAGCTGAGATGAATTCCGTTTACGCGTCTCACCATTTCGACTGCGAATAATGACTGCATTGCCACATTTCTTCACAACCGTATATGGCATCTGCTCAAATGTGGTTGACAGTTTGTTTTTCTTCCTTTGACGCAGGAGGACGGCGTCTCCCGGTCTCAGCTGATGCACTTTAGCTCTACGTTTTGCATCGGCATATTGTTTTCCCTTCTGTTTACGTGCTGCGTCGCGAACGCGCACATCACATTTCTCTTCCTTTGGCGGATGGATTGGCAGTTTTGTCCGGATTTGTCGGTTAAACAGAAGCTCTGATGGACTCTTTCCAGTGACCATGTGTGGCGTACTGCGATACGCGAGAAGGAATAGATTGATTTTTTTCCGCCAGTCTTTTCCCTCAGCCTCACTGGTTCGAATGGATTTGAGTAAAGTGCGATTTAATCTCTCCACTTCACCGTTTGCTTGTGGCCAGTACGGAGTGACATTTCTCAGTTTGATGCCATTTTGCTTCAGATAGCTTCAGATAGCTTCAGATAACAAGCCTATGTTTATGTATACTATGATTGTCTTTTGAATTTGGTGCTAATACTGTTATATGGAATAGGTCTTTGGATTTTGGACGCGGATATTCTCTAATGGACGACGGCTGAATTATGAATGACGGACCAGACGCTTGTAATTTGCATTCCTCCGACACGAATTGTGAACCATTATCAGTGGTTATCTGCTCTGGCAAACCATGCCTCGCGAACACCGCATCTAGCCAGTTGATAATTGTTCCAGAACTAACAGTTTTCATGATCGCGATTTCAGGATAGCGCGAATAGTAGTCCACTAGAGCTACTACATAGTCACCACTTGGAAATGGCCCGAGAATGTCCAACGAAAGTTCATTCCAAGGACCGGTTGGCAATGTTGTAGGCTGAACTGGTTCGGGAACTGCTGGTTTTCCTACCACCTGGTATGCGTGACAATTTCGGATGAAGTCCACTACATCGCCATCCATTCCAGGCCACCAAACTTTCTCACGAAGTCTGAGTTTAGTTTTAACGATGCCTTGATGACCTTCGTGGGTTAACTCCACGACGTGACGTCTCAGCTTGACCGGTACCACAAGTCGCGTTTCACGAAGGACTACCGAATCAACACAGTAAGTTCCTCGAACACAGTCCGGTAGTGTGGTGAACATTCCCACTTCCTAGGATGTTGAGCGGCTGAATGCACCGCTCTAAGCTCTGCAGCAGCCGAAGATGCTTCTGCGATTTCGTCGTATGACATCGCTGTCGGGATAGCACTTTTCGCTATGTAGTTTACATATTCGTCTCCGACATTGGTTTTCTGTTTTACTGTTGGAACAGACAGACGCGATAATACATCAGCCGCGTTCTCTGGTCCAGGCCGATACACTGTCTTGAACGTGTATGGCTGAAGTCGAAGGACCCACCTTTCGATCCTCGCTGATGGTCGCGATTTGGCAGAGTAAATTACTTCAAGTGGTTTGTGGTCAGTTATCTCAAACTCGAGACCATATAAGTACAGATGACAGCGTTCACAACCCCAGACCACAGCGTATGCATCTTTTTCCGTTTGGCTGTATCGCTTTTCGACGTCAGTTAATGCCTTACTGGCGTCCAGATTCTTGGCGCTGAACCAAGATTGCCCCAAGTCCCACTGGACTGGCATCCACGATGAGTTGCGTTTTAGCATCAGGATTGTAGTAGGCTAACACAGTGTCACTGGACAGCAACCTTTTCAATTTATCGAAAACACATTGCTGTGCCTTCCCCCATTCCCATGGCTCACTGGCACAGGTCAGTTTACGTAAAGGATCTGTGACGGTCGATACATCTGGGATGAACTTTGAACAATAATTCACCAGGCCCAGAAAATTGCGCAATTCCGTTACGTTCTGTGGCTCACGTGTAACTCTGATTGCTTCAACTTTGGATTCTTCCGGTGAGATTCCCCTTTTGGACAACACATGGCCCATGAACACGAGACGATCCATCCCGAACTTACACTTTTCCGGATTCAGGGTAATGTGCCTGTCCTTCAGCCGTTGGAGAACCTTTTCCAAACGTGCATCATGCTCCTGTTGATCTTTTCCAAAAACAATCAGGTCATCTGATATGTTTTTCACGCCTTCACATCCTTCTAGTACTTGACTGATCACATGTTGGTACATTTCGGGTGCGGCGGATATCCCAAACATGAGTTTTTTGTAACGAAATAAGCCCTTGTGACTTACAAACGTTGTGATATTTCTCGACTCTTCTTCTAATTCAATCTGGTGGTATCCCCACTTAAGATCCAGCTTGGAGAAAACAGTTGCCCCATTCATTTCATGTAGTACATCATCAACAGTTGGAATGGGGTGGCGTTGTCGCACAACGGCTTCATTTGCTCGGCGCATGTCGACGCAAATTCTCAAATCACCATCTGGTTTTGGAACCACTACCAGCGGCGATACCCAATCTGTTGGGCCAGATACTGGTTCAATAACGTCCAGTTCCAGGAGTTGATTTAATTTCTCTTCCACTTTGCCGCGTACAAGATATGGCAAACGACGTACCGGTTGTGCTACGGGTTTCACATCAGGGTTAATATGGAGTTTTAACTGGTAATCCGTCAATGTATCCAGTCCATTACCTTAGCCTGCACATGAAGTCACTATACTTTGACTTCAGCACGCTTAGTTTTCACGTATAACGTTGACCTCCGGACCCAGTTTCAGAATTCCCAACTCTAAGGCCGTCTTCCTACCGAGTAAAGACACGTTTTTCCCTGACGCGATAAGAATTTCTGCTTCTACGCAGTTTTCCACAACCTTCATGAGTGTAGTACATTTTCCCAATAGCGATAATGGTGAACTTGAACTGTATGGAAACACGCGTTTGTCACAGATCTCCAATTTTGTGCCAGTCTTGGAGATTTTCGCCCAAGCCATTTCATCAATAATGTTAACGCTCGCTCCGGAGTCGATAAGCATTGGCACAGGTACGGATGAAATCTCTACCGATATATGACCATCTATGTCCTCACTATCATGCAGAACGAAGACATATTCGTCATCTGTTGATAAATCTTCTTCCACCTCGTCCACATAATTTGCATGTGCCTTTGTGTCATAACCTGATTTAGTGTTCTTTTGATTGTGCAGCTTTGTCTTGCACATTTTCTCAAAATGTCCGATCAGATTACATCGATGGCACGGTTGATCTGTGGCTACTGTACAATCTCTGGCTTGATGGGAAGTTTGGCCACACCGAAAACATCTGTTATCATATCGTTTACCATTCTGGTTTTGTTTTCCGAACTTGTTAGACTTTTTGGAATAACCATGTCCATATTGCTGACTTGGATGTGCAAATCGAGTTAAACCATTGTATTGGCGGCCCCGAGTGGCCAATCGAGTAGGCCGATGTGCTGATTGTGTTGGCCCCTTTGATTTACCCAAAGTTATGGCATTAATTTCTGCTGATAATTTGTTTGTCGGGCTTTCTATTTTGGATGCATGTTGCTCTGCTACTTCAAATGATCCAGCAATAGACAAAACTTTGTCTAGAGTGAGTTCAGGCTCGCGCAAAAATCGTCTCCGAAGACGTGCTGATTTACACTTATCGACGACTTGATCCCGAATTAAATCATCTCGCAAATCCCCATAATCGCAGGTTTGGGCGAGGGATCTTAGTCTAGTTATATATGAGTCAATGTTCTCACCTTCTGTGGGTTCTGTACGCCGAAACATGTGCCGCTCATACGGAATGTTCTTTTTGGGCTGAAAATATCCAGTCAGCTTTCCTATTGCTGTGACAAAATCAGTTCCCGTATCAGGCAAAGTCTCAGATATGTCTTAAACATCGGTACCGGCCAGATGTAATAAGACTGCACGTTTCTGTTTGTCATCTTCGATGCCCGTTGCCAGGATGTAATATTCGAAACTTTTCCGCCATTTCTCCCAGCGCTGGGCCAGGCTGGTTTGGTCACCATGGACATCAAACGGCACAACTGCAGGCATATCCAGAATTTCGACATCCTCGTCGCCACTTGTTGTATCCTTACTATGTGAGATACAGTACCAATACTGATTTAACAACGGTTTCTATCAGAGACAAGAACAACACACAAAATGTCTGCCAACTCGTTCACTCTATTTCCAAGCACATGTTCATCCGGGTATATTGTAGGTAAATACAATTTTAGATGCGCGCGTAGTGCGGACACGGACTATACTACAGTCGTACGGCTCTTAGCTCTTAGCTAAATATCGTATAGCTCTTAGCCTATTGATTTTGAGGTCAATAGGTCAGAGGTCACTCTTTTTAATAAAGTTGATCTATTTAATGTATTGAGCTACGTCTACTTATCAAAGGCAGTTACAGAGTTGACTTTCTATGAATCTATAGTACTGGATTTGTCACCCTATTTCTGCAAACATCAGACATCTGCAGTTGAATTTTTGTTGTCTATCACGTCTATATTGAAGCCATTCTTTAAAAATGTACCCTTTCTTATCTTGGAGAGGGCCCTTCATCGTTTTTGTGAAGTGCTCCGTTCAAGACAGGGGTCGACACTTCGTGACATTTAAGTACCTTTCATTCATATTGAGTTATTCCTGTCTATGAATGACACTCACAATTCATCAAGCATGAATCTGAAATGGTAGCCACGGTGGTTCACTGCATGTAAATCACATAATGGTCCTTGTGACGAGTCGCCTAGTCTTCGAATCTCGCCTTAGTCACCCCTCCTTCCAGAAGTTACGCCTATTAGAACTTCTAACGCCACTCAGGAACACCACGGGAATATCTTTACAACAGGACTAACGCGTGCAGCAGCTAAAAGATGCTCGATGGATTTGGGGACCAATCTGTAAAAACAGAGCTAGTCAAGAGAGTCTTGTCAGCGAACAAAATGTTATTGCGGAAATGTATTCTTTCCAGATTTTTCAAATTAGGAATTAAATAGCACTGGTGGCCAAAAATGATCGTTTATCGTGACAGATGTAAATGGGGCCACAATTCTGAATGTGTGTATAATGTCATGTGTAATGTGTGTATAATGTCATGTGTAATTTGGCAGCATGTGTAATGTTGGCAGCTCGTATTGTTCCTTTTGAATTTCAACTTCTTTTCTGGAGATATAGTCTCACTTATGTAAGGATACTTACGGACAAGAACATTATATATATTAAAATATCACAAATACAACACCTTCGAAAATCCATGCTTTGCCCACAAAATAATTACAAGTTCATCCAAAACGAGCCAGTAGATTCAGAAAGGAAAAGCGCCCTTGTCGGTAATTTCGTATTCAAACATATAGCCTGTTTCATGTCGCACGAAGAGGTCTATTTAGTTTGGACAACTTCCTTTTATTTGTTCGATTTGATACCTACATATCAACTATGAGAATTTCAATGAACTGATTCAAATGTGAATTTGTCTATGGGCGAAGAACCCAAATACGCGTCATCGCGTCATCGCATCTATTCGTAAACGTAACATGTATGTTGCATTCTTACACTATCGCTCCAAATCCTGATTTAGTCATTATGCGTTATGTAGTGAGCGATGAGGTGTGGGATTAAAAATGTCAACACTTGTTATCGATGAAAAATCGAGAACGAGGAAAAGGGAGGTGAATAGAATAGAATTTATTGCTGATTAACGCGCCCTCTATGAGCAAACAATCATTGACAAAAATCAGTGATAAATAATATATTATTACTGCATTATCCCCCCCCCCGAACAAGGAATTTACAAGGGAGGAGTGCCTATAGTTTTCACGACATGTATTTGATCCTTGACGCCCCATCACTAACACCATCGGTTCACCCAATAGTAACCAGGACGCTAACCAGGAAGTCAGTGAATCCCAACCGTGACTGAGTTAATCGCACCTTTTTTCGAGGAAACTACCAATTCTAAGTGTTCTGTGATGGTTCTTCAAGGAGAGCCATTTGCAGATTGTGATGGTGTAAGAGATAACTCCACATAGACTTGAAAGGGCCTAAAAATAGGAATACCCAATAATACATGCAATTTATTGGCATCTGAAGTAGTTTCCATGTCGTATGTATGGCTTTCACATTAATGGAGACGAACAGATGCAAGGAGATAAATTGCACGCAAACGATGCATATAAACCCTTCTATTAAGAGGAACAATAACCTAAGTTTTAACGGTTTACCGGAATGTGTTTGTGATGAATCCGGTGGGAGAAGCTATTACATTACACGGGGTTGCGTCTCGGGAGGGTTGAATGCATAGCAGCTGTAAGGCGTCGGTGCTAACTACATTTCAGGAGTAGCTAATTCGATTGGATACGAGGAACTAGCTCATCGAGTTTCTAGGTTAATAGGCGGTGACAGACTTGCGCGATTCAATTACTCGACCGCGTGGACGAGTCCGTCTTCGGTTTCCGGTACAAATATGGGTATTTCTAAGCGATGCTCCTTCGTGATCATGTCTTCTGGAGAATTACCAACAAACCTCGGGGCTTTAACCGGCGGTGCGACACATTCTGCTGTTAAGTGAAACAGAATAATGCCATTGGCAAGGTCTGAAAACCAAACCCATTTAGCAGCGGAAAGCGGGTCAATATTTACACTATAGAAACTGTTCGTGATAGGTTTTGATTATGCTGAAACGTGTTTTGGTCGCCAATGAATCACTGTAAGATGGTCGTTATCTGAGCAAATTTTGTCTTCTCCAATTTATTTCGCGTCCGGCCTAATTCACGGAAAATGCAAACGGCTCTCGGCACTGCATTGCAGGGTTAAACGATCTGAAAGGATTCTTTGTAACAAATGACGAAACTCAGAGCTCAGATTTAGTGTCGAATGGAGCTTCTGTCAAATCTGGGAACCCTTTCTGCTTTTGGCATTCTGCTTTTGGCATTCAATGGAAATAAACAGGATGTCATATGTTGCAAAAAACTCCAAAGCGAAAGAATCAAGAGTTAGAACCAATCAAGGCCTGAGAAAATCTATCGATGGATCGTCTGAACCATAACAAAACGGATGCAAATTAAGCGGTGGTGGCAGATATGATGGCGGCAGTGAAGGCAGGTGGCAGTAGTTGTGGTGTTGGTGGTGGTGGTGGTGGTAGTAGTTGTGGTGTTGGTGGTGGTTGTGGTTGTGGTGGCAGTAGTTGTGATGGTGGTAGTTGTTAATTAGGCATCCCTGTAGATGCCTTATGTGTTTGTTATTTTCTTCTTTCTTCTGCTTCCGCTACTTCTTCGGTTCACTTTTCTTTTCCGTCGGAGAACTTTTTAATGCCTTTGTCAATAAACTTCAAATTTGTGGCGCACATTGATTCTGCCTAGTGGAAGACACCTATTGTTTATCAGCGCTGTCCGAAACTGGAAACTGTGCTTTTATCTACAAATCTCGTTATATGAAAATTTCCCTTTTGTTCAATCTTTTCCGTTGGATAGCTCCTCGTCAATCAACTTCTAATTTGTTGTGCGTATTGCTTCTGTCTAGGAGAAGACACCTATGGTTTTTAAGCTCTGTCCGATACTGGATACTTGTGTTCTATCTACATTTTCTGTTATATGCAAATTTTCCATCCGAACCATATGCTAAAGTGGCTGTTTCTGTTTCGGTACCAATTCCATATTCTCACTTGCATAGATAGCACATCAGTGATTGGTTCAGAGTTATGACTGTCAAAATAATCTGAAGCCATTTGCATCTAAAGTACATTAAGTCCCTGGTGTACAGCCATGCCATTCAATTGTGTACTGTATGGTGATTTTAGACCCTGGAACATGTACATGCATATACATTTCTCCCACAAATGAATTAGAGGCAGTTGCTATGCAGATTTTAAAGCCACTGACATAGATACATTAATTCAAGAACATCTCAGTGCCAAATCTAGGTAGGAGGTACAGGTAACAAGACCATGTGATAGTTTGGCGACACCTGGGAGCAAAGTTAAAATTAAATTTCCGGACAATAATTCCCGGAAAAATTGAACAGATTTTATCGAGCCCATAGCTTTAACTGCGGAAAGCTTAATATAGGGATCTAAATTTTATCTGTGGTCGACCATGCCTCTGTTCTTGTCCCTGT
>JAVTVY010049796.1:0-22692 GCA_036873755.1 Hanleya hanleyi | reverse complement strand
GCATAAGCATTCCTTGCGACAAGACGCTGGTTGCTACTGCATTTCAGCAACATCAACCTGAAGGTGGCGCCATTGTGTATCGCTTCTTCGTGTCATGGATGTCAGGATAACTTCCAACCAAATACTTTGTCGGATTCCTCTGAAATTTGGCATAAACATTTTTTGTGACCAGACGTGGGTTGGTATTGCGTTTCAGCAAGATCCACCCGAAGGTGGCGCCACTGGGTCTTGTTTCAATCCTCTGTGGATGTCCGTGGTTGTCCATTCAAATTCTTCACAAGCAATAACTTCCAAATGCTTTGTCGAATTTCTTCGATATTTGGCATATACATTCCTTGTGACAAGATGTTGATTGGTATTGCGTTTCAGAAAGATCTACCCGTAGGTGGCGCCACTAGGGTCTTTCCGTTCTTTTGTGCTGCAAGCGATAACTTCGAAACGCTTTGAAATGTCGCTTGGAATTGTGTTTCGTCCTATTGCGCATAGAGATGGCTCCACCTGGTAGCAACTTCTAAATTTGGTTTCCGGGCAAGAACTGCTCATCGAATTCTTCCAAAAGTAGGCATGCATACATTGTACCTTGCCATGAGATGTCGCTTGGGATTGCGTTTCATCCACTTCTGCTTACAGGTGACGCCACCTGGTAACAAAATCTGAATTTGTTTCCGGCCAATAACTTGAGAACAGCATGCTCATCGGATTCTTCTCAAATTTAGCATGCATGTACCATGCCAGGAGATGTTACATGGGATTGCCTTTTACTCACTTGCACTTACAGGTGGCGCAACCTGGTAGCAAAGTTTCAAATTTGTTTCCGGGTAATACCATGACAGAAGATGGGCATCGCTTGAGATTACGTTTCGCCCACCTGGTGTTAAAATCAAAATTGTTTTCGGCAATTAACTTGAGAACTGCTCATCGGAATCTCCTCAAATTTAGCATGCATGTACCATGCCAGGAGATGTTCCGTGTGACATCACCTCGAGTCAAAATCTAAATTTGATTTCGCTCATCGAATTCTTCTCCAATTTGGTATGCAGATATCATGCCATCAGATGTCCCTTGTGATTGTATTTCGCCTGCTTCTGTCTACAGGTGGCGACACCTGGTGGAAAAATCCGAAATTTGTTTCCGGGCAATAATTTGTCAACTACTCATCGGATTCTTCTCAAATTTGGTATTCATATGCCATAAGATGTCGCTTGGGATTGTGTTTCGCGCACTTGTGCATACAGGTGGCGACACCTGGTGGTAAAATCTAAATTTGGTTTCCGGGCAATAACTTGAAGACCCCTCTTCAGATTCTTCCCAAAGTTCGTATGCTGATACCATGCCATGATATGGAGCTTGGGATTGCGTTTCGCCCACTTGCACCTACAGGTGGCGACACCTGGTGACAAATTTAAAATTTGGTTTTCGAGCAAAAGGTTGAGGACGCCTTCAGATTTTCGTCAAATTTGGTTTGCAGATAATATATCTTGAGATGTCGCTTGGGGTTGCATCTCGGTTACATAATTCCCATGTTTCAGTGCAAGGAAGCTATATTACAGCACCAATTAACATTCAGTCAGTCGTTCTGAGTTGATCTTAAAACTTGGGAAGGCAGAAAGACCCTTCCGCATCCAACGCCTATGAAGTAGCAGTTGCCTCCCTCCCTCATGTATATCCCCTGAGGCCAACATTGCTAAAAAATATTGCTGCGATTTCGGTGCGGGACCTAGCATCCTCTGGCTGCTTGTCAAGTATTGAAAGCCCCCAGTTGGAAGCAATGTCAAGAAAAACATTGATCAACTTAGATGATAGAGCTTAGACTCCCTCGCAATACTCTATCTCAAGTAAAACAAAATTTATTTCTAGTTTTATTGTAAATATCAGATTAAATAAATAGTTAGGTCATTTTGGGAAGTTGTTGGATTTGGAAGTGCACATCGTGTCAGACGTGACAGTTTTGCCCGCAAAGCTGGCGACAAGCCACTGAAATGTTATCATAATCGTAGGCGGCTGATTTTTAAGTATTTGGGACAATATACATTTAACAAACATACTAAAGTTTCAGAATTTTTCGGAGGATAGAAACAAATATATTTAAAAAAAAAACAAATTTGGGAGATGTTATAGCACCCAAGCTCCAAGAAAAGGGAAGAGTACCGTGAAACAAGCTAGCAAAAGGAGTATAAGTTTAAGGCAAAGACCTACGCCTCAGACATTTCAAATGGGTGAAAATAAATTCTGTACGAATAATGTAATATTCGGTATGTTGAAAGTATACGTTCATTGTTAAACAAAAATACTATACTTTATTAGAAAATGACTAAATTTGTTGATGTGGCAATTAAGCACCTCCATTTAATAGAAATATCATGGGAATACATAGCAAAGTTTAAGGTTTTTTTGGTGTTTTTGTCTTCCAGAAAGAACATTAACCTGCTGACTATCAATTATTAATTTGTCTTTAGATGACACAGAGTGTCATTCGAAAGTCTGATTAAAAGTATACGGTATCTCTGAAGTTTTTTCTGAAAATCCAATTTCATTTTGTCTACATCTTTATCCAGCAACGACAGTCAGTATCCTAATAGAGCTTCTATAATCAATAATTAGTAAACATATTTGACTTCTGTGTCATGTTTCTGTTATTCCATCATGTCATCGGGACCATGCATTCAAACACGACAATAGACTGTAGGACTCTCTGTTAAATCAAGATATTAACAAGGGGAGGAGGGTCCAATAAAAAAGGCGGCGATAACTGCAGTTTGGGGGTATCCGACAAACCCTGTAATTGAGAATTATATCCCTTTTCGGGTCATGTTTGTAGAGGGCGCCACGAGGCACGTGTCTGCGGGAAAATAAATAAATGTGGACTTTGATCTGACCGATTTTTGAAGTCTAGACGGTGTGTCTTGAGGCGAGCAGGGCAGATCTTAGATGGGGGTGAGTGTATTAACTAATAAACCAGATTACATACCAAACTGAATATATCCAAAGCGGCAGGGAAAACTGTTGATGATGTTGCAGTGTTTCTGCACCGCTGACGCACTGAGAGATGCACTGTACTGTACTGTACAGCTGTAGTCCGCTGAAACACCGTGTCAGTGTTGTGAACTGTTCTCGCCGACCCCAGCTGTCATAGTGACGTCCTTTCGGACGGGATGAAAAAATATATGCATTTTAAAAATTGCAAAAAATATTGTTTTCGAAATTGATGCGCAAGACGTTGATTGAACCTTGTTTTATTATTCATTGATTTGAGAAATTATACAACGTTGTTGTTGTTCGACAAGGATGAAGCATCAGCACAGAGGCTTGTTGCTGGGTAGTTACGGTACATATCATGCAACTATACCTTTTTTTCATAGAATCACAAGTGATCTGATTACTAAATAGGCAATACAGTTGGGGGCCGATATCATATACCAAAATGTTCCCCAAACCTTGCTGAATGTGAATATGACACCTCTTTGAACAAACAATATAAATTGGAGAATATAATTACAAAAACAATGGCTTTTGGGACTGCCAGCAGAAATACATAAATATTAATCACACAATATTGAAAAGCAGTTGAGAAAATTCTGTATAGTATGTTTTACAACAAAGACTATGTTAGATATGAAAAATGATTTGGGAAGTATTTTTAAATATTTTTTTTACTTCTTCAGTAATTGTCTTAGTCCTCAGAGATTGAAGTCTTCCAGATATATCCGGATTTCCGGATTTTTCAAAATCTAAAAAAACTTCCCGGATTTTCCTATTTTTTGTCTCACCCAACCAGACTTCAGACTTCTTTATTTAGCTAATCACAGTGCCCAACAGATTGAGCAGAACAATTACAGTACAGTAATGATTAGAATAATTCACCGTATTGAAACCAAATCAGCACCCCCCTCCCCACAGCAGCCTGGCCTGTAGGATATCGGACAGCCGATGTCCATGCATAATTATTTCCAGCAAATCATGAAAATCAATAAATATACCCCCCAAAAAATCGATCTTTCCTTGTTGTTGTTGCTATTTTCGTCGATAATGAATCTCCGATAAACCATTCAAGCAGATAAAAAATCTTTTAGCTTGGGTTTGAGAATGCCCCAAAAATATTAATTATGTGATTAAAATTCGAGTTATGTACCTCCGGCGGCGGGGGGGTGTTAATAAGTTCGAAATAAGCAGTTCCGGCATGGTCGGCGTTACTATATTTCCAGCACATCTCCCTGCAGTGGTGTTTTCCAAAATAGACTCGATTTGTATGCAGTTTTACAGTTCAGTAGGTCAGAGAATGCTGATTCCCGGCAGCTCTGTTTGCAGTCTGAGTAGCTGAGGGCGTGTAGTTCTGAATGCAATGGAAAGCAGTACGTTACCTCGTGTCAGGGGTCGAAATAACACCTGACAGATTTCATTATAAAGGGGGCCAAAGACACTATTTTTTTCTCCAGCCCTAAATTTAGTGAAACACTTGCAGAATCATTCTGAGTTTCATTCTAAATGAAAGTATATGGATTGTAGATATAGAATACATAAAATGTTTGCAATATACAAACAACTTTACAAAATAATTTGATAAGAAAATATCGAATTGCTGTGTTGTAGGACAGACGAAAATCCCACTTCTTGTAGACAAATTTGCAATGCCATAGAATATATTATATCTGTATTGTTTTCCATATTGAGTGTTCCAAAATATTGATATGGGGTGGAATTGTCATTTAAAGTTGAACTGCAATCATTGTAGTGTACAACAAAGCCAAATGGTGAAAATATAATATCTGGATCAATTTCCAAGGTTGTCCGTCCACATCTGTAATGTTAGCACCTCTATGGAATTTGGTCATCTGTATCATACAATACTATCATCTCATACTTTTAATGAATTTGGTATGGAAAACGCTTATGTGTGGCTGATTTGGTACAGAAAATCAACCAAAATATTTAAAAAGTAAATAAAAAATAAGGTTTTCAAAAACGGCTAATGTGGCTCAATAAAATGTCCGTCCACAATTAAAGTCACGTTAGCAACAACATTGCCCAAGCTATATTCTATTCTATAACAGTTAGTCAACATTTCATTGTAAGTCTGTATTTCCTACACAGCACTTCCACTATGTAATTGATGAGTCATGTGAAGTGCAATTGAATGTGAAAATTCATTTTGTTTTGTGTCCGTCCATATATGTAATGCTAGCAACAGAGTAACGTTAGCAATACAACTAAATAGGATTTATGTAAATTTTGTTGCAAATACAGATCTTTCTTATGTTTGCTTGGCAGAACTGACAAAGTGAGCAGACTTGGTTGATAATAGCAGTCTGCAGTATTTATTTTTGCAGTTAAATCATCAGTTTATAAGGTGTCCGTCTGAATGTAACATTAGCACTGCCATGTTTATTGCTAATGTGACACATGTCCGTCCACATGTGTAACGTTAGCAATGACTGACACATGGTAAAAATATTGCATTGGCATTATCAATTTGCCTGATAGTTCATGTACATGTAGATAACAGAGCTTACAAACCATATATCTGATCTTCATCATGGTAAATTCTGGCATTTTGTGAAAATTCCCCGAAATAGGCATGTCCATCTGTCCACAAAGTCCGTCCAAATGTAATGTTAGCAACAGTAATATTCGATTTTTGTTAACCTGTAGGTTGGTTAATAGGCATTTCACATGCTCAAAAGAAATTTCCTCCTGATTTCTTTCTGAAATCATCTAGTTTGCGGCAAGCATCTTTTCCATAGCAAAAAAAAAAAATGTTTCTGAGGATGTAATGTTGCTAACGTTACTGTTTGTCCGTCCATAACATCACGTTAGCAACCACGTTAAATCAAACTTTTACTCAGAAAAATTATGCCATCTGCATGAAATGCTTTGAATAGTTTCAAAAAGTATTGTGGAAGCTAAGAATTAATTTTCAGTTGTGTGTGGTCAAAATGTCACTTACACAGAAAACCTTTGGCAAACCTTGTGTCCGTCCTACACCTGTTCTTTTCATTTGCTGGGTACTTTTTGCATTGAAAATTAGCTTTTCCATTATTTCGGATGATCATGGACTGCTGGAGTGTTCATTCAATTATACTACATTGCATTAAGAGAAACATTTAGCTCCTGCTAAGCTTAGAGTCAGAGCAGCAGAACACAGCTCTTCTGCAGTGATCTGCAGAGAAACTATCAGATGGAAGCGGCGCAACAAAATCTATTCTAGATTTTCTCACAACTGATCAATTATCTCAAAACTTTCACAAAATCAGACTTCAAACCTTCATTGTCAAGGTAACACATGCAAAACATAAAATAGTCAGTGTTTATTTTTCAGTGTTAAGGGCCACATTTTGGCCCCCATTATACTGAAATCTGTCACCTGTCTACTTGTCTCTGAGTCTGACAAGTGAACTTTGTGAGAGACAAGTGAAAAAGATAATCTACTTGTCCCAGGTGACAAGCAGAAAAAGTATTTCAAGATACATTTTTTTGGATGATTTCTTTGAAAACCATGAAAACTCCACTTCAGTGCAACATTTTATTGGTCGATATTTTAGTGTTCAAGTTGAATTCTGAGGAGACAAGTAAAAAATGTGTTCACCTGTCACCTGAGACAAATAATTTTTTTCTAACATTTTGACCCCTGTCGTGTTCATTGGGGCCAGCTTTCAAAGCGAAGTTTGTCTGATTCACTGTTGACAATGTCAGGGTCTTTGAAACTGGAGTCAAAACAAATTTAAATTTTTTTGGCTGGAAGAAAAATATAGCTGCAGTGGCGACCATAAAATAGACCTGGCATGTGAAACGATCAACTGAAATAGGTGACCACTGGAAAGAGCGACTTGAAAAATCATGATTCTAAAAGTGCAAAAAATCTCAAAACTCGAAAACTTCTCAAATCAAATGAGACTTTATCCTGTTTGTTCGCTTTCTCACAATCTGATGTTGAGTGCACAGAGCCAAATTCATTTGCTTCCAGTAGTGTGGCATCTACAGCATGCTTGCTTTGATGGAGCATTTTTTGTCCGGTATTTGAATTATGTACTGGAAATATTTGGTTAAAAAGAAAAAATCAATATAAAATAGTGCCTTGAATTTAGATGACAATCTGCATTTTTTTTCTTCACAGAAATCGCTGAGATGGCTTCTCCAGCCATCTATGACTCGAGAGCTTCCTGGACCCTGGCCTAAAGTGCTAGAATAATATTTTTCCAGATTTTTTGACAAAGATCCACTTCAATCTCTGAGTCTAGAAATTTTGTATACCCGACATGTGGATAATGTCAATTGGCAATTACATGTAATTATGCAGCTAGTTTCAGAACCAGGCATAATCACGTTAACAGGCTGTGAATGAATGGACCACAATAGGCAGTTGGGGATTGAATAGAAAGAATTTCCCTCACTGACTGCACAAACTGGTTTAGATGTATTAGCTTTTCAAACTAACACAGGTTGGTGACATGAGTGTGACACACAGGTCTGTCTTGGATAGCTCTACACAGCTTTGGACTGTCCTTCATATTGGCTGACACGAATTATCATTGCCTTGGACAATTATTTTGACATAGTAAATGATAAAAAAATCTTTTAAAAATACTTTCTGGTGGAATTTTCTTTTCTGACATAGTCTTTGTTGTAGCAGTGATTTCATACAATTTTTAGGACCATCTTTCAAGAGTGTGTGTTTATTCTTTATTGACTTCTGCTGGCAGTGCCGAGATGCTTTGTTTCTGTTTCTCTAATTTACATTGTTTGCTCAAAGGGGTGTCATATTCACATTCAGCAAGGTTTGGGGAACATTTTGGTATATGATAGTGGCCACCAACTTCATTGCCTATTCAGTAATTAGCTCACCTGTGATTCTATGAAAAAAGGTATAGTTGCATATGTCACCCCCTTAATTATGATATTAATATTCATATATATATACTCTCCTCCTACTCTGAGGAGATTATATATGAATATTAATATCATAATTAATAACTGACCAGCAACAAGCCCCTGCATGCGAGTATCAGGCTCTTCAATTAATATTAAAATAAAACAAATAAGGCTCATTCAACTTATTAGTTCATTTATCATCATCTGCTTGCCAGGAAAGTGGCCGCTGATTTTATTTGCTATTTCTATTTTTAGTTTGGAACAATGTATTACTTGCGAGCTGATTGATGTTCTGTGAATTCAGTTGAATTCAAAATATACAAATACATGGTTGTTCTCCAATTCATTTTTGAAGCATGTAGATCCTTTCCATACCATTATCACGGAGAAACATTAGTCTACTGCCAAGGGGAAAGTTAGTATATTTGCCCTGATGTGGGCTTCCATATGTCTTGAGTGAATAACTTGACTAGAATATATTTTGATGCAACATCATTGGTTCCTTGGAGAAAAGAACACTGTCAAGCACTGCTATACCATCGCATATGTTAAATGAATCCCAAGATTATAGTTTGTGGGTCTCCAGAAAATTAAGGGGATGCAGTGGCTTAGATAATTGCTTTGTTTTTACCTCCGTCGATCAGACGGAGGTCTAGGAGCGCAACGTGAAATCTCCCGCCAAATAATTGTCATATGGGGAACCCACGACTCATAGTATTTCCAATAGGGATCGTCATGGTTCCCGACGAAATCTTGAATCTTTTCTTTGGACACAAATGAATGCTTACGTCACAAAAGGTGTGTATCCTTTGCAGCGCTTCCACCGGGTCTCTTTATTCGAGGGTACTAAATTCGCGCGTGTACTTATAGCTTCGCGCTGGTACAGATGGCCGGTATCACGGTATGCGACGAAGACAAACCTGCGCTTTCATAAAAAGTAAATTTTCACGAAAGAAAAACTCGCATTCCAGATAGTATAATTGGAAACTTCCTCGAGAATCTCTGAATCGGCAAAAAGATAAAGGACGAGTGTCATTCACCAGGATGCGAGTCGGAAGTGAGAAGTCAAATTCAAAGTCAGAGGTCAAAAACGTAAAACTCCGAAGAACTCTCTCGGCTTTTTCTTTTCTTTTTTTTTTTAGTTGGGGGGGGTGAGGGTTGGGGAGATAGCGACTGAAAAAATATATCTTCCCATGCTTCAATCGTTATCTGTGAATCCGATCAACAACCTAGCCGGATAATCTGTCAAAAATTATCCGTCTTCTGGGTAAGGTTGAAGGGTCATCGGAAGCTCGAACTGTGATACAGGCAAAAACTGTTGTTGTTGTAGTCTGGAAAAATAACTCTGCCTCACGAGGCGCTCTCTCGGCTTTTTCTTTTCCTTTTGTTTGAAGATGGGGGGGGGGAGATAGCGACTGGAAATATATATCTTCCCATGATACTTCAATCGTGCGCTCATGAATTCCACGGAAAAGCGGACATTGCTAAACAGCCCTTTTTCGCATAAAATTTACTCCACATTCTGTCGTAAACCCTATATTAGCATGCTGTTTGTTCTATTCGCTTCCTATGATCCCCGGGAACAAGCCAATAATAGAGAAGATGTGTTTTAATAGCGAAATATTTTTCCCGCAATTTTTTAACATGAAGAACTCGGGAAATTCTAAATTGTCAAAGAAGAAAAATTGCACTTTACTGAAAACTATACTATTTTGAAACATCTGCAGAAAAGATATGCATGTGGCGGGAGCTGTATACCTTAGTAAAAATAAGAGGTCAGAGTTTTAATTTTCTAAGTAGAAGAGATAAATTCACTCTAGGAATATTTTTTTGAAGAAAATGTGTAATTAATAAAGCACTTTTACCGATAAGATTTAAAAAGCGCACTCGTGATTCCATCACGATTTTTTGTCGATTCCGTCACGGACTAGATTTAACCCCTGGGATGATCCAGTCGCGTTTTTCTCACGATGAAAAAAATCTTATCATCCTTGGGTACTGTATGTTAGTAAGAGATGTCATATAAGAATAGTCAGATTGAAACAGAGCAGCAAAAAAAATAGACAAGCAACACTAGTCAAGAGTCATGTCCGTTTCAGGTGATTCCGTCACGAACATTTCGAAGCATGATTTACTGAAAATGCTGGATCATCTGTAGATTTTTCATGGATCCGTAAACAGATGTCATATAGAATAGCAAACTAAACTTGAAACTACATGGGTATGACCACGGAACTTCCGAGTACATGACTTTGAATAAAGAAAAAGTCTTCCCAACGGTGATTCCGTCACGGTGGAATTCATGATCTGTGAATCCGATCAACAACCTAGCCGGACAATCTGTCAAAAATTATCCGTCGTCTGGGTAAGGTTGAAGGGTAATCGGAAGCTCGGACTGTGATACAGGCAAAAACTGTTGTTGTTGTAGTCTAGAAAAATAACTGGCATGCACTCTATGCAGAAGGGCCTCGTGAGGCACAAAGTGCAATTTTTTGTTGTTGTTTATCTGCAAATCCGCTCAACTCGATGGGTATCTTTCACTTGTTCTCACAGTTGCCTGGCCTGTGTGATATTGGGTGGTCGAAGTCTACGTATAGTTTTTTTCAATAAATTATGGAAATTAATATAAACATATATTTTTAGAAAGGTGAGTTGTCTCGCCTTTATTATGCTATCTAGAAAATTTCTGATTTTAGGGTTGTCCGAAGTACATGTATAAAAATAGTTCCAAACTGTTTATTCTTTCTCAGACCAGAATAGTTATCCTTTAGTGGTTGACAGGCTTTGTAGGTCTATACATAGTCACTTAGCATGTACTTGATCCCTTACCTGTATTAAATAATACTCTGTTAATTGTTTTCCTTCAAGATATCAGATTAATACGCACTAGAGTATGGAAGCCTGCTATGGTCACTCTTCCAAACATTGACCTCAGCTTGGAGAAATACAGTTCAGGAGGCAACATGTACATGTGTAAATAGCTGCCCTACCATAGCTCTGGGGGCTGTACATGTATCTATGCTGGGTCTAGTTTCTGATCAATGGTCAAGCTAAAACTAGGTCATCACATGGACTGATGTTAGATATATAGGTACATGTATGTAGTGAAAATAATGAATCAATTGAAGTTAAACTTAGAAATAATACTATCTGACATGTCTGAGAACTGAAATATTCTGAGATGGATGTCTTGCCACTTATTGTTTCATGCATTCAAGTGTTCTAATACTTTCATTCAGTGCCAGTACTGGATGTACATGTATGTATAATAGTATTACCACTACATACGGATCAGCTTGGTATTATGGCCAGTTTTTCATGTGCTTTTCGGGGGCTTTTTCAAACAAATAGATACTATTTTGAATTGAAACTCTGGAAAAGACATCTGCTACTCAGGAAGCAGCTATTCTTTTGAGTTTTACTATCTCCACTATTGCAGCCAGTCAATCGATAGTCTCTGAAAATGATACTCGGGTATCACAATCAGTTAAAAACTATTTTTCCTGTTAGCCATAAATTACAAAACATAATTTACAAATGGAAGTACAGTGCAATAAAATCTAGATTATGCAAAGAGAAGTTCACTTGCAATGGATGTTATCTGTCCCAACCCTCAATCAAGCAACAACTTTTATCTTCTGAACCACCTTTCTATATATGCCCATGGGCCTAGTTTTAAATAGATTTTTTTATAAGTGTATTTCTCTTTCATCTTTGGCTCAATTAAAGTCATTCTCTAAAATGTGAAGCCGAGTTAATACAGTTTTTAATTATCTACCAAACCCTGTCCTCTATGACATAGAATAAAAGAGAAGTTGGGAATAGAACCGCTCAACACAGTCATTTCTAAACATCAAGTTGTACATAAGTATTTTTACTTACTCTGTACAAGCTGAGGGCATTTTTGTGGCTTTTGAAAATTTTGAGATTTTTGCGAGTCTGTCCATATTTAACTAAGCGACGTCCAAGCGAGCTAATGCACGCGCGTTATATTCATATCAAGTATGGTGCGGCTTGTGTTCAATGAGGCTTGGAATGTTTATACAATTAATTTTCTTCTCACTGTTACACAATAAATATTTGCTGCGTGGAATCCAGTCATTTGTTCCATAGGGGCAATATTCTCATCAGCCATCACCATTCAATGTGAATGTGATACATGTACAAGTCCATGGTCATTGATACAGTAAGGTGAAGGCGAAGGTGACCTGTAACACCAGTATACAAAATTATACCGAGCGCATTGAATCATCATATGATGTTGAGACAGATCAGAACGCAGTGTCGGTAAAATCAGGTGTGTTTTGAAGAGCATTCTCTCATCAATGATGATGCTATACTGTACACATACAAAATATGAAGTGTTGCTGTGTTGGGCCTATAGCACAAAATCACAAGCAAGTTGGTACAACTAGGCACACAGGGTCTCATTTCTGTCGCTAACGTGTTGATTTGGGTGAGGGGATCCTCTCATGGGGAGGTGTGGGTGGGATGGGGCCTAATGTCTCAAGCACTTTTCCAGGTTTTCCATCAATATACTCTATTCCATACCCCAATAGTTCAAGCACGTCAAATCAAACAACTGGAATGTGACTTTCACATCCCTGTCTGGACATGCTAGTGAGGAACCCTCAATCCCAGATTAATTACCATTGATGAAGCTAACGTCCAACAAATGCAAAATTGAGCTTAGCATCCGGCCGTATGTTATTCAGTGATGTATTACGCTACGGACCCTGTTGCCTCGACGGAGGTCTTTGCGTTCATCCAGCGCTTGTTAGTACAATAACTCAATCATATAGCCAACAAGGCCAGACTGTTGAATTTAACTCGACTATACCCAAACTGATCAATGAGTTTAAAGGCAGCTAAATCTGGAGAGACTATATTTAAAACACATTAACTTTAGTGAACACTGTTAGGAAGAATCACCGAATTAAAAACAGTAATACAGGCTAGCCTCGCTATAAGGTGCCTCGATATAGCGCTGATTCTGATATAAGGCGGGTGCTATCGTGTCCCCCAAATTAACAAATGCATATCATTTCAGCCCTTTTATAACGCTGAAAATTTATAAGGTGGTTCAAATTTGGTCTCCCAATGACCGTGTTATAGCGAGGTTCACTGTAATATTAAAACTGAAGTATTTATCGCCTTACCAGACTCCTCAGATGATTACATTTAAAGAAACTAAATACAATGTTTTAAGCTTACTCTTTTATCTGGCAATCGAAACAAGATAGGATGAAAAGAAAGATTTTGACTCAAGATTACGTATTTTATAGAATTTTATTAGCAGCTCTCAAATTGACTTTGATACAAAGACTGTTATTACAGCAAACACAGTACAAACAACTACATGTATCTGAAATCTCGACAGCCAATATTTCAGATATAATAAAAAAAAGGAAATGAATTTTTAATATCACTTGTGAGACAATGTACCATACCAATACTTTCTGATGTGACATTTTACGTGCATGGGGAGCTGTTAATGCAAAAGCTCAACCTGTCCCACTGACATGACTGAAGAATTATATACAACAAATATCTGATTTTGAAAACAGAGTAAATAACCAAACTATTTTCTATAAGGATTGGTTTGACAGCAATGCATACTTTATTGGGGATTTGATTAATACTGAAGATGAGTTCTTGAACTATGAATCCTTCCTCAATACAAACAACACAAAATTCAATTATTTAGATTATTCGGGTTGCAAAGCAATAAAGTCGTACATCAGCCACTGAAATCTAAAATTGGCACCGTGACTGCACGTAGAAATTCTTTTCAAACTTCGGATCATTATTTAAAAAGCTTGAAAGTTTGTGGAGACATTTATGATTTGTTAACTTGGTTAAATGCAAGATAATCCCCAAAAGTCAAGAAACTTATGATACTGTGTCTACTTTGGAATGAAAATTTTGTATGGTACATTTCAAGTGTTGCAAAAATACAGAATTGTAGTGGCTGCATCATATTCTAGCAATAAACAAACTTCTAGTATAAATGAAAGTGAGAAATGGAGATAAAATGTACTTTTCACGGGGCGATGTAGACCCGTAGGGTCTAATGGTCCTGTTCTAATACTGAGAGAAAACTTGAGAACAAGTAGTACCGTTTCCAGGGTGACTGGTTGTTTATTGAACTGCTTTAGGCTTTGAGAAGAAGAGCAGAAGAAAGGAGTCCTCAAGTTATTCAGCTACTGCAGATAGTTTGGTCAACTATTTTGGCTAGATTTTGTACCACCAGGTTTATATTAGTGAAGTTAAATATTATCTGATATTCTTCTGTATGTTCAGATGTAATTTTCACAGAGTTTTTGAGATCTGGCGTTAGCCAGAGGCTCTTTAGAATGCTGTAGGGAAATGGACAAAAGTGCAAACCGACTCACGGGATAGCCTTACGCTGCATGAAAGTAGTTCCACAGAGATGAGTTTTGGGGATCCTTAGTGATTGAAAGGCTTTTGTATGTCTAAATTTAGTCACTAATAGTCACTTGGCATATATTTGATCCCTTATCTGCATTAAATATTACTCTGTTCATTGTTTTCCCACAAAGTATGAGATTAATACGCTCTAAAGTATGGCAGACTGGTATCGTCACTTTACCAAAGCTTGGACTCTGCTGAGAAAATTATACAGTTTAGCTGGTTAGGTGTATATGTGAGAGATGCTCTATCACACACAGGCAAACTTTCACCAACCAGTACCGTTCAGTTCTGTACCAATTGGTACCGTTCAGTTCCCTGTTGGTACCCTCTAGGTAACTTGTTGGTACTGGACGGATATTTTAGGCTTGGTACCGTTATGTCCTGACTGAACAGTACCGTGCAGTTACCAATCAGTCACCACACGGTAGTATATGCCAGGTTCTTTCCAGTTACCTACCAGTAACTGATTGGTAACCGATTGGTAGCCACCATCATCCTAACTTTACAGTACCGTGCAGTTCTGACTTGTAGGGTACTGGTCAGTTACTGATTGGTAACCACTAGGTTATACCGTACAGGAAATGTGAGGTTACTGCTTGGTGACAGCTTGGTACTGTTCAGCTACCGATTGGTATCACGGGTTGGTTCACAAAGTGGCAACTGATTGGTGACCACTTGGTACCTTCGTGTAACTGATTGGTAGAACAGATGTTTTATTGAAAAGGTACCAATTGGTAGCCAATCATTGGTGACCACTTGGTACCATTCAGTAACTGGTTGGTACCACACTTTATTCGACAAAAGTACCCATTGGTAACTGATTGGTGACCACTTGGTACCAATCAGTAACCGGTTGGTACCCATTGGTAACTGATTGATGACCACTTGGTACCAATCAGTAACTGGTTGGTACCACAAACGTACCAATTGGTAACTGATTGGTGACCACTTGGTACCAATCAGTAACAGGTACCGCAGCTGTTCTTCCACAAAATACTAAATGATAGGGGAGATATATTTCATTTATGGTGTATCAATTTTTATTTAAATACGACCAAGATACTTGCATGTGGATGGTTATTCAATAAAAAAGAAAACAAACGTTACCTTTTTCGCAGACAATTCACACCACATTTTCGTCATATGCCCTAGATAAGCATGTTGTATATTTTTTCTATTCACTTCCTATAATCTCTGGGAACATGGCAATCACACACAATATGTGTTTTAAGCACAATTTATTTTTCAGCAATTTTCAAACATTATCAAGTTGAGAAATTCAACATTCTCAAGGAATAAAAATTGAAAGGCATATTTATTACACAGTTGTCGAGTCTTGTTTTTTCTAATGATCCTCTCATACGATAGCATGAAGATAGAATTCATGGTAAGTTACCATGCATGATCTAAAGAACAAACATTTCTTTTCATATAAATCATTTTGATTATTCCTTACATACTATCTGGTAAAAAATAATTGTAGATCTTCAACTGAAATAACTTTCAAACAAAATATCAAAGATTTGCTGATATTGCTGGAATTGGTAAATTCAATTTATTCACTGGGCTGGAAATAAGGCGTGGTTATGGGAACCTATTTACAGGTTACTGTGAAATTTGAGGTGGTCTGGTTATTGGGTAACCTTCTGGCAACTAGTTACCTGAATAACAGGTTACCAGTTATTTCCGGCCCTGTATTCACATTGTAATTCCATTATAGCAGGAATCCAAGACCGTGTAAGAATTAGTTTCCAAAAACTTTCATGTGAAAAATCTTTTTATCCAAGCCAACTTTAAAGCTTTGTTCATTTGAACGAAATCTGGGGCATTTGATCTAAAGACATGATCATGCCTGATGAGTATCTAGGCATGAGGAGTATTTTCTCGCCTTTGTTATTCAATATAAATTTGAACAATGTTGTTAAGCTTATTTATCATTTTACAGAACCTTGCTATCCCTTGTGCATTATAGTAAAATTCTACATTCTCTTTGCAGTGTATTTATATCTTTCTGGAAGTTTAATTCCCAATGATTTTACCAATTTAGTTCTTATTAGCTGCAGCTGTTATTTCAAACTCCGAACAGCGCATGTCAGCTGAACGACTGTCGTCTGGCTGACGATAGTCGTTCAGATGTATGCGCTGTTCGGAGTTTGATTTGGGGCAAAAGGCGGTTATGTCCCCTTCTCTCTAGACAAACCACTAGGGGGCGTTGTGCGTAAAGCAGACGACATGTGTAGACTAGTACCCATCCACTGCGCATGACCCGCTATCGCTAAGCTTGTGGACCAGTATCTAATAATGAAAAGACGTAATGGCGGCCAAATTTGAGCCCATACCTTCAACATGGAGTGTTTATGAAATGGCTCGATGCGTAGAGGAAGTGCTACAGATCAATGTGAAAACTACCGCTCAAGATATGCGTCTGTTTCATCTTGCTTTAGGACTTGATAACTGATGATGTTAAATAATGATATTCTGTAAAAGATTGTTTCTTTTATCGACCTTCAGTTCGGCCTTGTCAAGAACAGGCTCTATCAGCTTGACGAGAGTGTCTGTGGGTCCGCGCCAGTCCGTAACGTCACAGCATAATTTTACACAACGTCACAATACGACGGTATAATGAATTGTTAATCCGATTGTTGCATAACGTCACAAATACACGTCAACAGGTCATGACATCGCCGCTACAGTGAAGGTCGGCATTATTAGAAGCCTGTCGTCAATCGGCCCAACGTTATTAGACGACGGCGGCCAGTCTAACGACATGTGCAGCAAAGGAAGTTCTGGCAACATTTCGTTGCACAGCAGTGAAAAAGAAGTATTAATTTCTTCCATTATGTCAGAAATTGGAGTAGAGGAGGTCTTTCAGATAATTTAGGACGAGTGGGACTTCGTGTTGAACATTTTATACATTCCGGATGACTACAGTCTACACACTGACTGAATCAACTCAGTGAACAGGTCACAGCAGCAACAACAACAACACCATGCTGAAACTTGCAGCTTGCACTCGGACTCAAAAGTTGCAGATTGTAAGATTCAACAGTCACCAGTTGAATTTTATGCAACCCCAGGTTGGGCCACACAGTCTTTCTCTGAGAAGCAATGCCAAAAATACCAGGTAACTCAATGATCTCAATTTTTGCTTTGATTTTGTCAAAATCAACAAATCCAGTTGTCAGCTTTTTTTCTTCGACAATTTAAATACTGGTATCATTCTTATACGTAACATTTTGCTCAAACTTTATGCGAATTTGTTTGATTCCCTTAAATTATTTTTCGCAGAAATTTGAAATCACAATTTTGCAGGGTTGAATAAATCTTTATGGTAATGAAAAAGTGAAACGTTATATCTTGAACAACTCTCTAATGAGACTCAGAGTGGAGAACAATACATCTGCTGTTCCATCAGCTGCCAACGACTCGTGCAGCTACGGGTGTCCGACCTATTATCGTGTGTTTTTTAAGGTTTATTTGGAATATATAAAAAGTACTTCTTGAAATGATATGAAAACTGACACGATGATTGCTGAGCTCGTCGGCTATCTTCCGTTATGAATTCAATCCATGACGTCACTCCCTTCTGCAAGTGCGAGAGCTATTTTTAAATTGACTTTTCAGCTCAGTTCCCACCGTGGACAGTACCAGTTATCGGACACCCATCGTGAACAAGAATTTGACGTTGAAGTACAATGTATTTTCAAGTTTTGTGCATGACAATCGTTAGTTCTGTCGTTTAAGATGATATGATCATTGTTCAATTTCTATACGTATTTACTTGAGAGCAAGATCCGGAACACAGGGTGGTAGATCGAATTTCGCACCCCGCCACAACATGAGAAATTTCGAATTTTGATCAAAACAAAATTTATGTTACATTTCAATTTTTCGACTTTCGTGTCTACCTATAATTCTATATTTTGCATAGCAATTAGAAATGATCTCCCCTTTGTTCTGACATATTATTGCCTTGTCATCACGAGCACAACACTAGCTAAGATTTATAGCGTCTCCCTTCCCTCACCGCTATGCCGACGACAAATACATTTCCCTGGTGGTAGCTCGAACATCTCCATGGCGCACTTATTATTACCTTTGCGCCCTATTGGACCTTCAACTTGAGAAAATGGGCCGCCATGAATAAAAATACAGAAATGGCAGACTAAATGGCCATTCGTCGGTCAAAAATTAATTACAGACGTTAAAATTATTCCTATGGAGCCTCAAAATCACCTGAAATCGAGGGTCAAGAAGATGGGCATTTCCGTCATAATAGACCCCGTGTATACAGGGGATGAATGATGATCACAACACCGATTATGGGTATTTTTATTCATGGCGGCCCTTTTTCTCAAGTAATGAAGGTCCAATAGGGCGCAAATGTAATAATAAGTGCGCCATGGAGATGTTCGAATTACCACCAGGGAAATGTATTTGTCGTCGGCATAGTGGTGAGGGAAGGGAGACGCTATGAATCTTAGCTAGCACAACACGTGCGCTCGAGATGCGTGTCCGATAACTGACCTGTCCGATAACTGTTCTGACACCCGTAGGGTAAAGATTCAATGGCTGTATGTACACCGGTTTTCCGTAATTCAATTGATCTCTGTACATCAAATATTTCTGAAACTTCGATGTTTTGTGAACTATGCATCGTCCGATAATGTCAGAAAATCGTCACACGCACCAGGATTTTATTTTATTTTTGTTTTTCATTATTTATGGCAATTTATCTGTAATTCCTAAATTAATGTTAATCATATTAAAGCCGTACCCCAGGCATGGACGGGAACAGCCAGCTGTGAGGCTGGGTTGCCCCGAGGCTATACGGTACGATTTTGGAGGCTAAAATAACACCGAAGCAAAATTTATTAACCAAAAATGATCTTCATATTAGAGAGAGAATCAAGATAATACTCAATGAATATTCAAATAATTGCAGGTTTTATTCAAGGAAGAAAGGTTAATGTGAAAAAGAAAATTATATATCACTAAAAAATTTGTATGAAACCCTTTCAAAGGAAATGACCAATTTCATATTACATTTTTATTCCATCCAGGTAAAATACAGTATGACATGGGGAATAATCAATATGGAGGGTAGGCCTACCCTGCAGTCTTCAGAAAAATGTCCAGGAATAGGTATGTGGGTAATAGATACCGGTACCGCATATGTATTTTGACAAGTTATAAACACATCTGTCACTCATGTTCTTCCCCCCGCCCTGTCTTTTGAAGGGGAAGGGAATGTTCGCATGCAGTCCCTGTCGGTATGGCAGAACTTATCCAGACAATATCTTGGCTACTATTAATCGACTTTTAGAGTGAGTGAGTGAATATGATTTAACGTCGCTTTCAACTATATTTCAGTCATATCACGACGTTGGGTCCTATTCCTTTTCACACCCGGGAACCACACGGGTGGGCTTGGGGTCCTATTCCTTTTCACACCCGGGAACCCCACGGGTGCTCGATTTATTGAGACATTCTTTCTTTAGAAGATTCTTAGTTCCTTGCAGAGATATGCATTGTCACATATTTTACCCGTTAAAATATTTTGCTGAATTATGCCTGTGTATCGTAAATGTCATCGTAAACGTCAAGAAATAAGCTTATCTGGTCCATTATATCAGTAACTTTTTTACACGGAAGAGATGCTTTAGGGTCACCTGGCAGATGTGACTTTTTCTTACTCTTAATTCATTGTTCACAGAGTTGTGGCCCTTTATCAATGACATCAATACACTTTTGTACATTGTCACTATCTCTGCCACAAACTCGCACATTCATTGGCTATTTTACTTGCTTTGAGACAACCATGTAGGATAAAATTGTGACAAATGGGTTCGAAATAATCACAAACAGGTTCGAAATATTTTTGTGATCGGTTCAGTGTTGCCATTGTGCCACGTGCACTGATGAATTCGCACTTGTTGACGTTACGCTGCATCAAGCTAGTTTGAAATAAACGCAAACCATTGAGCATAGTTTCTCTCAATTTTTGGAAGTGGTTGATGTAAATATGGTCTTCCCTGTGATATGGACAGTCACACTTTACTAGTAAAATTATTGAAGAATAAAATATCATGGGTGCCAAAACCAGTTATCTTGGTTTGAGGGATCTTCCATTGTTATTTACTCAAATGCTAGTTCTCTCAGTTGATTAGTCAACTGGACCAATTGACAATCAGGAAGGAACAATTACAGAATCTTTAATATTTGATAGTTTGTATTGTGCAAGTCCCCCATTTGGTCCAAATGTTTAGGGATATATTTTGGTGAGAGCATAAGAAGGAAATCAGGTTCCCATTTGCAAAAGGCGTATCCTATTACAAATGGTACCACCATCTACCGTTTTCATTTTTCATCTATGACGGACCCACATTTTTGTGTTTAATTTATTGTTTGTAAGCTAATAATCCAAACTGTATACAATTATCACCCCAGAATGGATTGAAAGGATGATGAAACACCAAGCAAAATTCATTTATGTGAATTTGGAGAACGTCGTTCTGTCAAATCCATTTTGAATGCTTCATGATGTTCACATGACATTAGCAATATTATACAAATGACGTTAGCAACATTTTTCCCAGTGCTCAGAATTATGTTTAGGCAATATTAGGCAAGATCACAAGTTGGTAATTTTTGTGTTATCTACCTTGACAGAGCTGATGTTAGACACCATTTTTTTCTCATCTCTCATTATTCCCATTTGCTCAAATTTTTTTACTAGCTTGATGAGTCAGTAGTGAACAGATAATGAAAAGTATATTATAAAGGTTTAACAGCTATTCATTTTGTTTTTCTTTGGTTATCTTGATTTTGGAATGTTGCTAATGTCAATTTTTTCTATGACAGATTTTGGTACCTTTTATAATAGAATATGCCAAACTTGAAAAATGGTACTAAAATATAATCTGAACAATGTCTAATACCAACCAAGGAGATGCTGATCCATCCTTACAAATATATCTCTGGATGTTTTATTTACTAACCATGTTGTTCATGTGCTAATAAACTGCTCCTATTTTTTCTTGTGTTACCTCAAACTTCCATTTATCTTTCAGCTTGCAGTACCAGGCGATATGACTAAATACAGAGCCAGAGCAAGACATGTTGAAAATTCAGACCCTTTCCTGTTCATACCACAACACGACAAATGAGGATGAATCCTAGCTGCTGAGGGAAAATTCATCAGAAACCACTGATACATGCATATACTTGTGAAAACTGAGCACTATCAACATCTCTCCATGATGACAATTACTACTGTCAATCAGGTTACCAACAGGTTACCTCCTCCAGAAAACCAACATGGCAGTTTAGTGCAACAACATAACCTGTTCAGAATACTACTTAAAAAATGTAAAGTGTGTGTATTTCAGTCCAGTATACCTTTTAACCACAACATACTGATTGAACATGATCAGTTGATGATTGGACATTTAACACGATCGACAAATTAATGACCAAGGACCAAATACTAGTCTAGCAGTAGTGACCCAGCAGGGAATGTGATAAAGTGGTATAAATAGAACATTGACCAATGACTTACTTTAGTGTTTTTTAATATTTCCTAATTCTTTAAATGTTGAATCTAGAGCTTGTAAATTTATCAACCCAAATTTTGCACGCAAGCAGATATGCCCAGTAAGGTAACGTGGGGTAACTTTGACAGTGGGACAACTTTGACACCTTTTTGTTTTAGTTATATTAGCATACTGTTACAGCTCATAGACAGTTATCTCATATTTATATATAAGATGCTGTTATCTGCTGAGGCAGCAGGGGGTAGATGGCCAGCCATGTGACACTCTTCATAAGATGGCCACTTAACATGTTGTAGTTGGCACTGGTGTAACTTTTAAAAGTTTGACACAAAAACTTCTACATGTATGGTGAAGATCTGCAATGTTTTGAGTTTATAGTAAAAATACACTATTTTAGAAGTAGTAATCATTGATGTAGTAGCTTCATCCAATTCTTTCTTGTTGCCACTATTTTCAGTAAATTTGTGTATTTGGGGTAACTTTAATTTGACACCACGTTCACCACTGATTCCCATGATGATGTCAAAGTCACCCCGGCTCAACATGTCAAAAGTTACCCCAGCTGGTTTGCTATGACTTTGATGATGCATGTCAATGTTACCCCAGGGCATTCACCATGGGGTAACATTGACACATGTTCTTCTTAAAATTTACATGCAATAAATATCTGTGGTTATCACACTTAATCAGAACAGGTCCAAATGTATCCAGTGTGGATTCTTAATGGTACCCAGTGTTGACATAGTGGGTTCTGGTCTCCAAATCAGCTTGGTGATAAAGTTGTGTCAAAGTTACCACGTTTTACCTTAGGGCTATTCCAGAAAAAAAGGCATGGGGG
>JAVTVY010049795.1:0-24803 GCA_036873755.1 Hanleya hanleyi | reverse complement strand
GATAGTAGGACACAGTGATCTCACGTTGATGATGATAGTAGGACACAATGATGTCCTGTTGATGATGCTAGTAGGACACAATGATGTCATGTTGATGATTATAGTAGGACACAATGATGTCCTGTTGATGATGATAGTAGGACACAATGATGTCATGTTGATGATGATAGTAGGACACAATGATGTCCTGTTGATGATGATAGTAGGACACAACGATGTTCTGTTGATGATGATAGTAAGACACAATGATGTCCTGTTGATGATGCTAGTAGGACAGAATAATGTCCTGTTGATGATGCTAGTAGGACACAATAATGTCCTGTTGATGATGATAGTAGGACACAATGATGTCATGTTGATGATGATAGTAGGACACAATGATGTCCTGTTGATGATGCTAGTAGGACACAATAATGTCCTGTTGATTATGCTAGTAGGACACAATAATGTCCTGTTGATGATGATAGTAGGACACAATGATGTCATGTTGATGATGATAGTAGGACACAATGATGTCTTGTTGATGATGATAGTAGGACACAATGATGTCATGTTGATGATGGTAGTAGGACACAATGATGTCCTGTTGATGATGCTAGTAGGACACAATAATGTCCTGCTGATGATGCTAGTAGGACACAATGATGTCCCGTTGATGATGATAGTAGGACACAATGATGTCCTGTTGGTGATGAGAGTAGGACACAACGATATCCCGTTGCTGATGATAGTAGAACACAATGATGTCATGTTGATGATGATAGTAGGACACAATGATGTCATGTTGATGATGATAGTAGGACACAATGATGTCCTGTTGATGATGATAGTAGGACACAATGATGTCCTGTTGATGGTGATAGTAGGACACAATGATGTCCTGTTGGTGATGATAGTAGGACACAACGATGTTCTGTTGATGATGATAGTAAGACACAATGATGTCCTGTTGATGATGATAGTAGGACACAATGATGTCCTGTTGATGATGATAGTAGAACACAATGATGTCATGTTGATGATGATAGTAGAATACAATGATGTCCTGTTGATGATGCTAGTAGGACGCAATGTTGTCCTGTTGATGATGATAATAGAACACAATGATGTCCTATTGATGGTGATAGTAGGACACAATGATGTCACGTTGATGATGATAGTAGGATACAATGATGTCATGTTGATGATGATAGTAGAACACAATGATGTCATGTTGATGATGATAGTAGGACACAATGATGTCCTGTTGATAATGATAGTAGGACACAATGATGTCATGTTGATGATGATAGTAGGACACAATGATGTCCTGTTGATGATGATAGTAGGACACAATGATGTCATGTTGATGATGATAGTAGGACACAATGATGTCCTGTTGATAATGATAGTAGGACACAGTGATGTCATGTTGATGATTATAGTAGGACACAATGATGTCCTGTTGATGATGCTAGTAGGACACAATGATGTCATGTTGATGATTATAGTAGGACACAATGATGTCCTGTTGATGATGATAGTAGGACACAATGATGTCATGTTGATGATGATAGTAGGACACAATGATGTCCTGTTGATGATGATAGTAGGACACAATGATGTCCTGTTGATGATGATAGTAGGACACAATGATGTCCTGTTGATGACG
Organism: Hanleya hanleyi; assembly: GCA_036873755.1. NCBI lineage: Eukaryota > Metazoa > Mollusca > Polyplacophora > Lepidopleurida > Hanleyidae > Hanleya > Hanleya hanleyi. Next base: position 23,152 of record JAVTVY010049795.1, on the reverse strand, counting down.
ATAGTAGGACACAATGATGTCATGTTGATGATGATAGTAGGCCCCAATGATGTCCTGTTGATGAATGATAGTAAGACTCAATGATGTCATGTTGATGATGATAGTAGGACCCAATAATGTCATGTTGATGATGATAGTAGGACCCAATGATGTCATGTTGATGATGATAGTAGGACCCAATGATGTGCTGTTGATGAATGATAGTAAGACTCAATGATGTCATGTTGATGATGATAGTAGGACCCAATGATGTCCTGTTGATGATGATAGTAGGACCCAATGATGTCCTGTTGATGAATGATAGTAAGACTCAATGATGTCATGTTGATGATGATAGTAGGACACAATGATGTCATGTTGATGATGATAGTAGGACACAATGATTTCCTGTTGATGATGATAGTAGGACACAATGATGTCCTGTTGATGATGATAGTAGGACACAATGATGTCATGTTGATGATGATAGTAGGACCCAATGATGTCCTGTTGATGATGATAGTAGGACACAATGATGTCATGTTGATGATGATAGTAGGACACAATGATGTCCTGCTGATGATGATAGTAGGACACAATGATGTCCTGTTGATGATGATAGTAGGACACAATGATGTCCTGTTGATGATGATAGTAGGACACAATGATGTCATGTTGATGATGATAGCAGGACACAATGATGTCCTGTTGATGAATGATAGTAAGACTCAATGATGTCATGTTGATGATGATAGTAAGACTCAATGATGTCATGTTGATGATGATAGTAGGACCCAATGATGTCATGTTGATGATGATAGTAGGACCCAATGATGTCCTGTTGATGATGATAGTAGGACCCAATGATGTCCTGTTGATGAATGATAGTAAGACTCAATCATGTCATGTTGATGATGATAGTAGGACACAATGATGTCATGTTGATGATGATAGTAGGACCCAATGATGTCCTGTTGATGAATGATAGTAAGACTCAATGATGTCATGTTGATGATGATAGTAGGACACAATGATGTCATGTTGATGAATGATAGTAAGACTCAATGATGTCCTGTTGATGATGATAGTAGGACCCAATGATGTCCTGTTGATGAATGATAGTAAGACTCAATGATGTCATGTTGATGATGATAGTAGGACACAATGATGTCATGTTGATGATGATAGTAGGACCCAATGATGTCATGTTGATGATGATAGTAGGACCCAATGATGTCCTGTTGAGGAATGATAGTAAGACTCAATGATGTCCTGTTGATGATGATAGTAGGACACAATGATGTCATGTTGATGATGATAGTAGGACCCAATGATGTCATGTTCATGATGATAGTAGGACACAATGATGTCATGTTGATGATGATAGTAGGACCCAATGATGTCCTGTTGATGATGATAGTAGGACACAATGATGTCATGTTGATGATGATAGTAGGACTCAATGATGTCATGTTGATGAATGATAGTAAGACTCAATGATGTCATGTTGATGATGATAGTAGGACACAATGATGTCATGTTGATGATGATAGTAGGACCCAATGATGTCCTGTTGATGATGATAGTAGGACCCAATGATGTCCTGTTGATGAATGATAGTAAGACTCAATGATGTCATGTTGATGATGATAGTAGGACACAATGATGTCAAGTTGATGATGATAGTAGGACCCAATGATGTCCTGTTGATAATGATAGTAGGACACAGTGATGTCATGTTGATGATGATAGTAGGACACAATCATGTCATGTTGATGAATGATAGTAAGACTCAATGATGTCATGTTGATGATGATAGTAGGACACAATGATGTCATGTTGATGATGATAGTAGGACCCAATGATGTCCTGTTGATGATGATAGTAGGACCCAATGATGTCCTGTTGATGAATGATAGTAAGACTCAATGATGTCATGTTGATGATGATAGTAGGACACAATGATGTCATGTTGATGATGATAGTAGGACCCAATGATGTCATGTTGATGATGATAGTAGGACCCAATGATGTCCTGTTGATGAATGATAGTAAGACTCAATGATGTCCTGTTGATGATGATAGTAAGACTCAATGATGTCATGTTGATGATGATAGTAGGACACAATGATGTCATGTTGATGATGATAGTAGGACACAATGATGTCATGTTGATGATGATAGTAGGACACAATGATGTCATGTTGATGATGATAGTAGGACCCAATGATGTCCTGTTGATGAATGATAGTAAGACTCAATGATGTCATGTTGATGATGATAGTAGGCCACAATGATGTCATGTTGATGATGATAGTAGGACACAATGATGTCATGTTGATGATGATAGTAGGACCCAATGATGTCCTGTTGATGATGATAGTAGGACACAATGATGTCATGTTGATGATGATAGTAGGACCCAATGATGTCCTGTTGATGATGATAGTAGGACTCAATGATGTCATGTTGATGATGATAGTAGGACACAATGATGTCATGTTGATGATGATAGTAGGACCCAATGATGTCCTGTTGATGATGATAGTAGGACACAATGATGTCATGTTGATGATGATAGTAGGACCCAATGATGTCCTGTTGATGATGATAGTAGGACACAATGATGTCATGTTGATGATGATAGTAGGACCCAATGATGTCCTGTTGATGATGATAGTAGGACCCAATGATGTCCTGTTGATGATGATAGTAGGACACAATGATGTCATGTTGATGATGATAGTAGGACTCAATGATGTCATGTTGATGAATGATAGTAAGACTCAATGATGTCATGTTGATGATGATAGTAGGACACAATGATGTCATGTTGATGATGATAGTAGGACCCAATGATGTCCTGTTGATGAATGATAGTAAGACTCAATGATGTCCTGTTGATGATGATAGTAGGACACAATGATGTCATGTTGATGATGATAGTAGGACACAATGATGTCCTGTTGATGATGATAGTAGGACACAATGATGTCCTGTTGATGATGATAGTAGGACACAATGATGTCCTGTTGATGACGATAGTAGGACACAATGATGTCATGTTGATGATGATAGTAGGCCCCAATGATGTCCTGTTGATGAATGATAGTAAGACTCAATGATGTCATGTTGATGATGATAGTAGGACCCAATAATGTCATGTTGATGATGATAGTAGGACCCAATGATGTCATGTTGATGATGATAGTAGGACCCAATGATGTGCTGTTGATGAATGATAGTAAGACTCAATGATGTCATGTTGATGATGATAGTAGGACCCAATGATGTCCTGTTGATGATGATAGTAGGACCCAATGATGTCCTGTTGATGAATGATAGTAAGACTCAATGATGTCATGTTGATGATGATAGTAGGACACAATGATGTCATGTTGATGATGATAGTAGGACCCAATGATGTCCTGTTGATGATGATAGTAGGACACAATGATGTCCTGTTGATGAATGATAGTAGGACCCAATGATGTCCTGTTGATGATGATAGTAGGACCCAATGATGTCATGTTGATGATGATAGTAGAACACAATGATGTCATGTTGATGATGATAGTAGGACCCAATGATGTCCTGTTGATGATGATAGTAGGACCCAATGATGTCCTGTTGATGAATGATAGTAAGACTCAATGATGTCCTGTTGATGATGATAGTAGGACCCAATGATGTCATGTTGATGATGATAGTAGGACCCAATGATGTCCTGTTGATGAATGATAGTAAGACTCAATGATGTCCTGTTGATGAATGATAGTAGGACCCAATGATGTCATGTTGATGATGATAGTAGGACCCAATGATGTCCTGTTGATGATGATAGTAGGACACAATGATGTCCTGTTGATGATGATAGTAGGACCCAATGATGTCCTGTTGATGAATGATAGTAAGACTCAATGATGTCCTGTTGGTGATGATAGTAGGACCCAATGATGTCCTGTTGATGATGATAGTAGGACACAATGATGTCATGTTGATGATGATAGTAGGACCCAATGATGTCCTGTTGATGAATGATAGTAAGACTCAATGATGTCATGTTGATGATGATAGTAGGACACAATGATGTCATGTTGATGATGATAGTAGGACCCAATGATGTCCTGTTGATGAATGATAGTAAGACTCAATGATGTCCTGTTGATGATGATAGTAGGACACAATGATGTCATGTTGATGATGATAGTAGGACCCAATGATGTCCTGTTGATGAATGATAGTAAGACTCAATGATGTCATGTTGATGATGATAGTAGGACACAATGATGTCATGTTGATGATGATAGTAGGACCCAATGATGTCCTGTTGATGAATGATAGTAAGACTCAATGATGTCCTGTTGATGATGATAGTAGGACACAATGATGTCATGTTGATGATGATAGTAGGACCCAATGATGTCATGTTGATGTTGATAGTAGGACCCAATTGTGTCCTGTTGATGAATGATAGTAAGACTCAATGATGTCCTGTTGATGATGATAGTAGGACACAATGATGTCATGTTGATGATGATAGTAGGACCCAATGATGTCCTGTTGATGAATGATAGTAAGACTCAATGATGTCATGTTGATGATGATAGTAGGACACAATGATGTCATGTTGATGATGATAGTAGGACCCAATGATGTCCTGTTGATGAATGATAGTAAGACTCAATGATGTCATGTTGATGAATGATAGTAAGACACAATGATGTCATGTTGATGATGATAGTAGGACCCAATGATGTCCTGTTGATGAATGATAGTAAGACTCAATGATGTCATGTTGATGATGATAGTAGGACACAATGATGTCCTGTTGATGATGATAGTAGGACACAATGATGTCATGTTGATGATGATAGTAGGACCCAATGATGTCCTGTTGATGAATGATAGTAAGACTCAATGATGTCCTGTTGATGATGATAGTAGGACACAATGATGTCATGTTGATGATGATAGTAGGACACAATGATGTCATGTTGATGATGATAGTAGGACACAATGATGTCATGTTGATGATGATAGTAGGACACAATGATGTCATGTTGATGATAATAGTAGGACACAATGATGTCATGTTGATGATGATAGTAGGACACAATGATGTCCTGTTGATGATGATAGTAGGACACAATGATGTCATGTTGATGATTATAGTAGGACACAATGATGTCATGTTGATGATGATAGTAAGACTCAATGATGTCATGTTGATGATGATAGTAGGACACAATGATGTCATGTTGATGATGATAGTAGGACACAATGATGGCATGTTGATGATGATAGTAGGACCCAATGATGTCCTGTTGATGAATGATAGTAAGACTCAATGATGTCCTGTTGATGATGATAGTAGGACACAATGATGTCATGTTGATGATGATAGTAGGACACAATGATGTCATGTTGATGATGATAGTAGGACCCAATGATGTCCTGTTGATGAATGATAGTAAGACTCGATGATGTCCTGTTGATGATGATAGTAGGACACAATGATGTCATGTTTATGATGATAGTAGGACACAATGATGTCATGTTGACGATGATAGTAGGACACAATGATGTCATGTTGATGATGATAGTAGGACACAATGATGTCATGTTGATGATGATAGTAGGACACAATGATGTCATGTTGATGATGATAGTAGGACACAATGATGTCCTGTTGATGATGATAGTAGGACACAATGATGTCATGTTGATGATGATAGTAGGACACAATGATGTCATGTTGATGATGATAGTAGGACACAATGATGTCATGTTGATGATGATAGTAGGACCCAATGATGTCATGTTGATGATGATAGTAGGACACAATGATGTCCTGTTGATGAATGATAGTAAGACTCAATGATGTCATGTTGATGATGATAGTAGGACACAATGATGTCATGTTGATGATGATAGTAGGACCCAATGATGTCATGTTGATGATGATAGTAGGACCCAATGATGTCCTGTTGATGAATGATAGTAAGACTCAATGATGTCCAGTTCGTAAAGTCCATATCACTGTCAAGTTTTCTTGAAATTCCAATTTGTTTGCTACCAAATAATATCAGACTGATGCGTGGTAGATTGAACGAAAGTCAATCTGCTAACATATTTTACCCTTTAGATTTTGTTTATATTAATTCGAAGATGTATCCCAAAATATTGGTACTGGTTATTTGTGCCCTTTTCACTTAACGGATTCTGTTAAAAAAAAAACCTCTTAACGCCCTTTTCGCCATAGCGAGTATGTGTGACTCTTGTAGTCTCCGTACATGTTCCCTGTGTTGTTGGTTGAAACATTCCAGTGAGTTTATAAATTATTAGATACACTAATCACCGAGTATCAAAACTGTGTAAAATGAATGCCGGTCCCTGATTATTCCATTAAGGGTTATGTTGAAACAATGCTACTGTTATCCCGGGATTAATATCCAAATATTTCGAGAATGACACTAAGTTCAGAGCAGATACCAACCTGGGCAAGCATGGTAGACAGATCCGGTCAAGGATAGCCAGCTGTCGTCCATGCAAGTCGGTTCGATTATTGAATCGAGCGACATTTCATGTTGGACAGTTAGCACTAATTTCAAACGGACATAGAATAACAATCAAAAAATCTACGAAAATTACTAACATTGATAAGCGTTATTTATTTCCAAATCGCTTCCAAGGTCATAATTTAACTGAGTCACGCTTTCATTCTGACTGTTCACTATAGCTATGGAGAATTGAAACACATGGCGTGTTAGAGACTACCAGATCCTGTGGGTGGGAAAGTTCACTTTATATTTACCAGTGAGTATAAGAGTGAAAAGTTGCGAAAACGGAACCTTTTTACGATATTTCAGACCATTGTGTAAAGAACGTTCCCCTCATACCGCTTTGTATTGTAACAGGAAGGGCTAAGAAAACGGGAGGAAATACTTCTTAGAATATGGGATAATAAATTACACTTTAAGTTTACCAGTGACTACAAGTTGGAAAAGTAACAAGAATAGATATTTTTAAGATTTCTCATAGCAGGTTACAATTGACTAAAAATTGTGCTAAATTATCGTGCATTAATAGTGTTGTCTGAGGGAATACGGAATTTATCACTTAAGGAAGTTCCAGACAATTTAAAACTAAAATAATATAATTTTTCGTATATTTTGGCAGGATGTAGAGTAAACCTTCAACTTAAAAATGAATGATAAAATTAATTGGTCATCTGGCTTATTTTTTTTAAACTTTGGGATTTGGTATGGTCTATTATTATGTTTAACCCAACTATGATATATGGGATTAGGTAAAATGCCTCCATTTTCATAGAAAAATCTCATACTTTCTAAGAAATTAAAATGTCATTTTCTCTAAAATCGCTCAATAGTTTTCTGGAACAATGCTGAATCGGAAAATCTAATAATAATGGGGGGGGGGGGGGGATTTCACCAGGCTTCTCTCCAAGGCAGTAGGATGACAACATGGGAAACCATGGTTATGAGGCCAAATTACCCTGATTTCGTTAAGTCAATTTGCCAGCATTCAGTTAGGTTGTATTGCCTCGAAATTTGGATTCAGAAATCCTTTCACAGCTATTCTCTTAAAAGCTTATATTTTTCTTTTCCATATTATTTTCTTTAAAAATCGCTATTTTGATAGATGCGCAGAAACCTGCGCAGTAGATGTAAAAGTGGATTCGTGTGGAACCTCCTTAAGTTGGAAACGTTTAGAATTGAGATGTTTGGTGTAATAGCCTCTTTGACAAGTTTCGGTAATGATGTCTGTGGCATTGAATGAAATCGAGACACTTTCCACGGGATATAGCAATGGATAGTCATGGAATATTCTTATCCAGAAATTAGAGGAGGATATGTCAAGAACTGGTTGACCCGGTGTTACGATACTGAACGAAGAATTGTTGAAAGCGATGTTAATATCCTACTCGTTTCCTTCATAAATTTGTAATTACTATGTCAAAAGTGTATCTCGTCTGTGGCACGGTCGGCGTGAGAGTAAACCCTTTTCATTTTTGTTCCAAATATGATCAAGTAGACTACCAATGGTTTCCTCCAAGTCGGGTGATGAGGAAGAAGGTATCCTTCATAGCGTCGCTTAAATACATTTATGGATTGTTCAAACCGAGGAGCTGGTTTATAAGCGAAAAATCCGATATCAGCCAGAGTTATCTCAACAATGACTGTCTATAAATGAAAACTAATATATTTGAAATAGACAGAACAAAACACAACTCCAAAGGTATCGGATCAATACGAAAAGCTGATCAGCTAAGAGAGCTCTGTAATAGGAAAGTCTTTGAAAATGAACCCTGCAGACGAACTGGCTTTATTGTAGTCTCGAGATACTTATCTAAAGGTCACCATTTGTCGGAAGTAATCGATAACTCTGTGAATTTGCTGAGTTTGACGCTTTCAGTCCGTGACTAGAAAGTCGATTTCATTGTTATCAAATAGAGACACAGAAGTCCATCCCTAGTCTATCGCAAATCGCCACTTTAAACGCTGTTTTTCTTTTCGTACAATTGAATCGCAAAACTAGCAACGACACTTCGTATTTCGTGCACGTTTCATAAAATCTTCGTGCTACACACACACATATATGGCACGGTTCCTATATTACGATTTTATCTTGGCAATTTTCGACACCCATCCACCATAACTATTTATAGTGGCTAACTGTGAACACCGATTTTGTATCTAATGGCGCTCAAGCCGGTGATAGCGGCCGTGTGTCGTTCAAGATGTCCGCAAGAACAGCAACACTAAAAGCGTGACTGACATACAAATTACAGGGTTCGTTTCGGTTCTTGTGATGATTTTAGATTCTAATGTCTTCAGAATATTAGCTTCCGGGGTCATATGACTTCCAGTTCGCCGGCATGTTTTCCCACCACTTTTATATGTTGCGTTCAACTGTTCATTTTTCATTTCATTTCATTTATTCACCAAGATAAATTAATTGTACAATGTATAGTTGTAAAAATGCAGTTGGCGGGAATAAAAGCCCAGAGGGCTTGTTCTATCCCTGTAGAAACAGTTCGATTATACATAAGAATATAAGTTAAAGCTGGTGAATGTTGATATGAATGTAAGCGGTGAGAACAATATATAAATAAAAGCAAACATGTATCCTCGGACAATCAGCAAACTATGTTTGGTTAATGTATTGATATTGATCTATATGAATAATACTAGAGCAGCACACTGGGGGGATAAATATTGTTGATATGGTGCGATTTTGATGATGATTTGAACGTGGAAATGGATGAAAATGTTTTTAAATCAGGGGGTAACTTGTTCCATATTCGAGGTCCTTTGACCCTCGTAGAATGAAACCGCACTGCGGTGGTCTAATGGTTAGAGCGTCGGCCTCGTAAGCGGTAGGTTCTGGGTTCGATCCCAGGCCGGGTCATACCTAAGACTTGAAAAATGGTACTTGTTGCTTCCTCGCTTACGCTTAGCATTAAGAGGATAGAACAAGGACTGGTTCGCTCGGTGTCAGTATAATGTGACTTAGTGGGGTGTCATGTCTGCCTACGGCATGATATTTCAGTGGGACAGCACTATAAAATGGCAGCATTAGATCTGCTCTGTTACAAGTAGGATCGCCTTCCCCTCCCCCTCCCCTCCCTTCCCTTTCCCGTCGTGATATAGCTGAAAAAATGTTGAAAGCGACGTTAAACCCTATTCACTCACTCACTCACTCGTAGAATGAAATGATAGGTCAGATGAATAAAACGGTCTATATAGATTTGTATTGGATTGGCGTGTGACATACGAGTGAACGTCAGAGATTTTTGTGAAGAAGTTCCGAAATGATAAAGGCAAAAGTGTGGTAAAGAAAATGAACTTATGAATAAGCAGCAGAGTGAGATGGTCATTTAGTTCAGTGATCGGCAAAATATTCAATTCAACGAAAAGTGGGTCAGTGTGCGCGAGTCTATCGGTTGAAGCTATTATGCGAATGATTCTTTTTTGGAGTATTTTCAGTGGCTGAAGATGAGTTGGATACGTATTTCCCCAGACAATGTTGCAGTAGGATAAGTACGGATAGATCAGTGAGTAATACAAAATGTACAAAGATTTTTACCTCCGTCGATCAGACGGAGGTCTAGGAGAGCAACGTGAAATCTCCCGCCAAATAATTGTCATATGGGGAACCCACAATTCGTGTGATTTCCAATAGGGATTGCAATGGTTCCCGACGAAATTTTGAAAAGTTTCTGGACACAAATGAATGCTTACGTCACAAAAGGTGTGCATCCTTTGCAGCGCTTCCACCGGGTCTCTTTATTCGAGGGTACTAAATTCGCGCGTGTACATGTAATTATAGCTTCGCGCTGGTACAGATGGCCGGTATGCGAGGTAAAGACAAACCTGCGCTTTCATAAAAAGTAAATTTTCACGAAAGAAAAACTCGCATTCCAGATAGTATAATTGAAAACTTCCTCGAGAATCTCTGAATCGGCAAAAAGATAAAGGACGAGTGTCATTCACCAGGATGCGAGTCGGAAGTGAGAAGTCAAATTCAAAGTCAGAGGTCAAAAACGTAAAACTCCGAAGAACTCTCTCGGCTTTTTCTTTTCTTTTTTTTTTAGTTGGGGGGTGAGGGTTGGGGAGATAGCGACTGAAAAAATATATCTTCCCATGCTTCAATCGTTATCTGTGAATCCGATCAACAACCTAGCCGGATAATCTGTCAAAAATTATCCGTCGTCTGGGTAAGGTTGAAGGGTCATCGGAAGCTCGAACTGTGATACAGGCAAAAACTGTTGTTGTTGTAGTCTGGAAAAATAACTCTGCCTCACGAGGCGCTCTCTCGGCTTTTTCTTTTCCTTTTGTTTGAAGATGGGGGGGGGGAGATAGCGACTGGAAATATATATCTTCCCATGATACTTCAATCGTGCGCTCATGAATTCCACGGAAAAGCAGACATTGCTAAACAGCCCTTTTTCGCATAAAATTCACTCCACATTCTGTCGTAGACCCTATATTAGCATGCTGTTTGTTCTATTCGCTTCCTATGATCCCCGGGAACAAGCCAATAATAGAGAAGATGTGTTTTAATAGCGAAATATTTTTCCCGCAATTTTTTAACATGAAGAACTCGGGAAATTCTAAATTGTCAAAGAAGAAAAATTGCACTTTACTGAAAACTATACTATTTTGAACATCTGCAGAAAAGATATGCATGTGGCGGGAGCTGTATACCTTAGTAAAAATAAGAGGTCAGAGTTTTAATTTTCTAAGTAGAAGAGATAAATTCACTCTAGGAATATTTTTTTGAAGAAAATGTGTAATTAATAAAGCACTTTTACCGATAAGATTTAAAAGCGCACTCGTGATTCCATCACGATTTTTTGTCGATTCCGTCACGGACTAGATTTAACCCCTGGGATGATCCAGTCGCGTTTTTCTCACGATGAAAAAAATCTTATCATACTTGGGTACTGTATGTTAGTCAGAGATGTCATATAAGAATAGTCAGATCGAAACAGAGCAGCAAAAAAATAGACAAGCAACACTAGTTAAGAGTCACGTCCGTTTCAGGTGATTCCGTCACGAACATTTCGAAGCATGATTTACTGAAAATGCTGGATCATCTGTAGATTTTTCATGGATCCGTAAACAGATGTCATATAGAATAGCAAACTAAACTTGAAACTACATGGGTATGACCACGGAACTTCCGAGTACATGACTTTGAATAAAGAAAAAGTCTTCCCAACGGTGATTCCGTCACGGTGGAATTCATGATCTGTGAATCCGATCAACAACCTAGCCGGACAATCTGTCAAAAATTATCCGTCGTCTGGGTAAGGTTGAAGGGTCATCGGAAGCTCGAACTGTGATACAGGCAAAAACTGTTGTTGTTGTAGTCTAGAAAAATAACTGGCATGCACTCTATGGAGAAGGGCCTCGTGAGGCACAAAGGGCAATTTTTTGTTGTTGATTATCTGCAAATCCGCTCGACTCGATGGGTATCTTTCACTTGTTCTCCTGGCCTGTGTGATATTGGGTGGTCGAAGTCTACGTATAGTTTTTTTCAATAAATTATGGAAATTAATATAAACATATATACAGATATTTTTTTAAATAGATTTTTTTATAAGTGTATTTCTCTTTCATCTTTGGCTCAATTAAAGTCATTCTCTAAAATGTGAAGCCGAGTTAATACAGTTTTTATCTCGCTTTACGAAGTAAAGGGGAGATATTGTGAGGGGGGAAAAGAGGATGTCGTCGTCGGTGTCGGTGTCGGTGTCCCCTGCCTGGAAATGAATGGGTTTTTGGTTTAGCAAGTTAAAAAAAAATCTAGAAAAATTAGAAAAAATATAAAAAAAAATATAAAAAATATGAGGGATGGGTATGCCACCTGGGGGTACTACCCCTGGGGTACTCTAATGTTAAAACCCCTATGAATGAGTTTTGCGTTCAGCAGAAGTGCACATGTACATCTGTACTTGGAAAGTTTCTTGCAGTTGTCAGCTGTCATTGGATGATTATGAAACTTGGTACACATGTTTCTTATGATAAGAGGATGTACCTGTGATATTTTTGAGAAGATATATTAATTTTTCTCAAAATTATGGCAAATGAAGAGTTTTCTGTTTAGGTAAATTGTACATGTAGGCCTCTACATGTATACATATACATCTACATGGTAACTTTGCTCCAGTTGTCAGCTGTCATTGGATGATTATGAAACTTGGTACACATGTTTCTTATGATTAGAGGATGTACCTGTGCTATTTTTGACAAGAAATATTAATTTTTCTCCAAATTATGGCAAATGAAGAGTTTTCTGTTTAGGTAAATTGTACATGTAGGCCTCTACATGTATACATATACATGTACATGATAAGTTTGCTGCAGTTGTCAGCTCTCATTGGATGATTACGAAACTTGGTACAAATGTTTCTTATGATTGGAGGATTTACTTGAGCTATTTTTGAGATGAAATATTAATTTTTCTCCAAATTATGGCAACTGATTGAGTTTTGCGTTTAGCTGAAGTGCACATGTACATCTGTACACCACAGTTTGCTGCAGTTGTTGAATGATTATGAAACTTGGTACACATGTTTCTTATGATTAAAAGATGTACCTGTGATATTTAGGAGATGAAATATTAATTTTTGTTCAAATTTTGAGGGTTTTGTCTTAATCTGCCAATAATAATGCACATGTATATACATGTACACGGAAAGTTTTCTGAAGCTGTCAGCTTTCATTGGATGAGTTTGACACTTGCTACCCAAGTTCAATGTGATTCAAAGATGTGAATGTGCTATTTAAGAAATATGACATTAAATATGAATTTTTTTCCTAATTATTGCAGTTTAGACTTTGTATCTTTCCCTTGATAAGGTTTTTGTTGGGCAAAAATTTACAGGTAGATTTGTACATGGAAAGTTTGTTGAACCTTTCGTGGGATGATTATAAAACTTGGTGGACATGTTTCATGTTTTCCTAGGTCACAGCTCTCCCGCAGTAATTCCACACGGGACTGACCTATCCAGCAGTAATTCCAAATGACATTAGCCTATCCAGCAGTATTGCCATACGGGACTGACCTATCCAGCTGTAATCCCAAACGGAAATCAACTATCCAGCAGTAATCCCAGACCGAACTGGTCTATCCAGCAGTAATCCAATTTGGGACTGGCCTATTCAGCAGTAATCTCACACAGGACTGACCTATCCAGCAGTAATCCCAATGGCACTGGCCTATCCAGCAGTAATGCCACACGGGACTGACATATCCAGCAGTAATCCCAGACTGGACTGGCCTATCCTGAAGTAATCCAACATGGGACTGGCCTATCCAGCAGTAATTCCACACAGGACTGGCTTATGCAGCAGTAATCTCTCATGGGACTGACCTATCCAGATGTAATATGACACTGGATTGCAATTTGCAGCAGTAATCCCACACAGGTTTAGCCTATCCAGCAGTAATCCCACACGGGACTGGCCTCCTCAGCCATAATCCCACACAGGATTGCCGTGTGCAGCAGTAATCCCACACGGGACTGCCTATGCAGCAGTAATCCCACACGGGACTGTCCTATCCAGCATTAATCCCATACGAGACTCATCTATCCAGCAGTAATCCCAGACAGGACTGGCCTATCCAGCAGTAATCCCACATGGGACTGGACTATCCAGCAGTAATCCCACAGGTGACTATCCATCAGTAATAACATGGGACTGGTCCACCCAGTGGTAATCCTACACAGGACTGGCCTATCCAGCAGTAATATCCAGCAGTAATCTCACATGGGACTGAATCCGACAGTAATCCGACAGCACTGACCTATCCATCCTACATGGGATTAACTTTTGCCAGTAATCCTTCATGGGACTGATGTTATTGTCTGTACTAGATAATCTATTCCAGACATTATTGTCTGTACCACATCACCTTATTCCAGACCTTATTGTTTGCTCTACATGTATGCTTTCAATACTGCTGCACCTTTGGCGGATGACCCCGCAAGGCGAGATGTTGGGGTTCTCAGAACGCTTGTTAATTATTTCCCAAACCCTGTCCTCTATGACATAGAATAAAAGAGAAGTTGGGAATAGAACCGCTCAACACAGTCATTTCTAAACATCAAGTTGTACATAAGTATGTTTACTTACTCTGTACAAGCTGAGGGCATTTTTGTGGCTTTTGAAAATTTTGAGGTTTTTGCGAGTCTGTCCATATTTAACTAAGCGACGTCCAAGCGAGCTAATGTACGCGCGTTATATTCATATCAAGTATGGTGCGGCTTGTGTTCAATGAGGCTTGGAATGTTTATACAATTAATTTTCTTCTCACTGTGTTACACAATAAATATTTGCTGCGTGGAATCCAGTCATTTGTTCCATAGGGGCAATATTCTCATCAGCCATCACCATTCAATGTGAATGTGATACATGTACAAGTCCATGGTCATTGATACAGTAAGGTGAAGGCGAAGGTGACCTGTAACACCAGTATACAAAATTATACCGAGCGCATTGAATCCTCATCATATGATGTTGAGACAGATCAGAACGAAGTGTCGGTAAAATCAGGTGTGTTTTGAAGAGCATTCTCTCATCAATGATGATGCTATACTGTACACATACAAAATATGAAGTGTTGCTGTGTTGGGCCTATAGCACAAAATCACAAGCAAGTTGGTACAATTAGGCACACAGGGTCTCATTTCTGTCGCTAACGTGTTGATTTGGGTGAGGGGATCCTCTCATGGGGAGGTGTGGGTGGGATGGGGCCTAATGTCTCAAGCACTTTTCCAGGTTTTCCATCAATATACTCTATTCCATACCCCAATATTTCAAGCACGTCAAATCAAACAAAAATTATTTGCTGGGAATGTGACTTTCACATCCCTGTCTGGACATGCTAGTGAGGAACCCTCAATCCCAGATTAATTACCATTGATGAAGCTAACGTCCAACAAATGCAAAATTGAGCTTGGCATCCGGCCGTATGTTATTCAGTGATGTATTACGCTACGGACCCTGTTGCCTCGACGGAGGTCTTTGCGCTCATCCAGCGCTTGTTTATTTAGGCAGGACTTGATATGAATTTCTTACGTATTTCATCGATGTGTGTTACCCAATTTAGCCTATCATTGAAATGAACACCTAAAAATTTGAAGTTGAAGACGTGTTCAATTTCATTTCCACATATTGATATTTTGGGTACGTCAGCATAATTGCATCTTTTTGAAGGTTTGAAGAACATAAATTTCGTCTTTTTAATGTTCAGGGATAGTTTATTACAGGAGAACCAGTTGTTTAGCTTGTCCAACTCAGTTGTCATGTTGTCGGCTAGCAGTTTTGGATCATTATTGGACAAAGTAACACTTGTGTCGTCAGCAAAGAGGATAATATTAAGTAGTCGTGAAACACTGTTAATGTCATTTATATACAGTAGGAAAAGTATAGGACCAAGAATTGAGCCTTGAGGTACTCCACAAGTAATACGTCTGAATGATGATAATGTGTTATTGTATGAAACGCACTGGGATCGTGATGTTAAATAACTTCGGAACCAGTCGTTGCAAATACCTCGCAAACCGTAGTAATCCAATTTAGTCAATAAAATATCGTGGTTTACAGTATCAAACGCTTTTGAAGGGTCGAGAAAAGTGGTAATGCTATACTTTTTAGATTCTCTTGCAGATACCAAGTATTCGTACAATGATAGGACAGCTAGGGAAGTCGAATGATTAGCTCTAAAACCAAACTGGTTGGAGCACAGAAAATTATTGTCTTCCAGAAAATCTAGCATTCTTATAACTACTAATTTCTCAAGGATCTTACTAAAGCAGGGTAGTACTGATATGGGTCGATAATTATTTACAAGATTTGTCTCTCCAGCTTTGTAAATAGGTGTGATCTTGGCGATTTTCATGGTATCTGGGACTTTTCCAGATTCAAAAGAAATATTTATGATGTGACACAAAGGGATAGATCAAACGGTTTTATTAAGGAAATACGTATGTCATCAATACCCGCGGCACTATTCTTTAGATTGAGCAACACTTCACTTACTTCTTCAGGAGTACAGTGTTCAAGACGGAAATTTTGTTGGTAATCACCAGTGAGATACTCTCTGAAATCAACGGTAGGGTTTGGGATTTGAGACGCGAGTTCAGATGCCACAGTGCTGAAGTATTCATTAAAATTGTTGTTAAAACTGTAGTCAATTTTAACCAAATGAACGATCGGAACAAAGCTTTACCAACACACTAAAATATTGCCTCAAAGCGCTATAGGATAATGTGGTCGAGAGCTTAACAGTATAATGAAAGTGGTCAAATCCAGTATTCATAATTGTAACCCTTGTCAGCGACGGAAAAGGTAATTCGATATTTGACGTGAAAATATGTGAGAGATAGCTGCCATTGCCTTCTCCGTTATCACGCTTGCTTAGCAACAATAGATGGTGTTATCTTCTCGTTGTTGTGTCCTTACTAATCGTTGTAGCATATAATAATAATAGTAATGAACTTTCTTTACCATCGGTAGCCAGTTTGGCTATAAGCCAATCTTCCACTGGGCCGAGCACATTCATACACAGAAACATATCTCATAATCATACATGTTTTTTCGGTGTGGGGCAAAGCCGGAGTACCCGGAGGGAAACCCACGAGCACGGCCTGGGACCAGAAACCCACCCGGCCGACACCACGCGGAGTCGAGCCCGGGCCGCATTGGTGAGAGTCCGAGTTGTTAACCACTGGACTAACCGTGCCTCTAACCGTAAGTGCATATATCCCGAACGATCCGTACAAGATCACCTTATTGGATCGAGGATCACCGAGTATTTCGGCTACCATCATCCGGTAGTTGGCAATCTTCGTTTATTTTTAGTCCAAACAATGCTTTTCCTGGAATAAATTTAGTTTAAATGGTAACTAAAAAGGATGGTATATCCACAAAATAAACTGTGAAACGAGAAGAACGTTATATTTAGCAGAGATGGTAAACTTCGACAGTTTTATGATTCCCTATGAAAGACATGTGTGGATCAGATGATGATTCCGTTAAATAAATTGTGATAATTATGTCTTGCTGTCATAATTGAACATCGATGACTATTTCTCACTTACAGGAAACAATCTTGCGTTGTTTTTAATTTTCAAGTCATGAATATTTTGATATCAAGCGTCACTAATACCGTGTGGTAATGAAAACAAATCAATTAAGTTGTTTGTTGTTTTTGATTTGAAAAAGAGCGGATATGAAAATATAGAAGATAACCCCATTTAGAGATAAAGTAACTTGAATTGTGGTGAAATGATAACGAGATCAAGGTCAAGATAATGAGTTCGAAATTCAACACAACATCGTTAAATATTTGCTAACTGTCCCTTGCGAAATTGAGGAAGAGAAGGAGAAATATACGCAAGAGTAGCAGGTTGTATTGTCAATGTCATTAACTGACATAAACAAATTTTTTGCTTGTTTCATGCGGCAATTGTAAGGTGAGTGAAGTTGGACCTCAGTTAACAGTTCACAGTTCACAATTCGAGATGGACCAGTCATTATTTGGCGAAGATATACAAATTCATCTACAACTAATTAACTATTAGGCCTAGAGTGTTCATACTTGGTACAATTAGAGAACTCGTCAAGGCCGACATTTTGATCTGAAAAATTTCCACTTCCGATTCACAGGGGCGTCGCCAGGAACTGAAGTTTGAACTGTTAACTGGGCGCCGCGAACTGTTAACTGGCTCCATAGCGCCAAAACCATTAGACCTAGAGTGTTCATAGTTGGTAGAATTACAGTACTCGTCAAGGCCGACATTTTGATGTGAAAAAATTCCACTTCCGGTGATCAGGGGCGACGCCAGGAACAGAAGTTTGAACTGTTAACTGGACCCCGCGAACTGTTAACTGGCTCCATAGCGCCAAAACCATTAGCCCTAGAGTGTTTAAACTTGGTACAATTACAGTACTCGTCAAGGCCGACATTTATATGTGAAAAAATTCCACTTCCGGTGATCAGGGGCGACGCCAGGAACTGAAGTTTGAACTGTTAACTGGCTCATAGCTCCGAAACTATTAGGCCTAGAGTGTTCATGCGTGGTACAATTAGAGAACTCGTCAAGGCCGACATTTTCATCTGAAAAATTTCCACTTCCGATTCACAGGGGCCTCGCCAGGAACTGAAGTTTGAACTGTTAACTGGGCGCCGCGAACTGTTAACTGGCTCCATAGCGCCAAAACCATTAGACCTAGAGTGTTCATAGTTGGTAGAATTACAGTACTCGTCAAGGCCGACATTTTGGTGTGAAAAAATTCCACTTCCGGTGATCAGGGGCGACGCCAGGAACAGAAGTTTGAACTGTTAACTGGACCCCGCGAACTGTTAACTGGCTCCATAGCGCCAAAACCATTAGCCCTAGAGTGTTTAAACTTGGTACAATTACAGTACTCGTCAAGGCCGACATTTTGATGTGAAAAATTTCCACTTCCGGTGATCAGGGGCGACGCCAGGAACTGAAGTTTGAACTGTTAACTGGCTCATAGCTCCGAAACTATTAGGCCTAGAGTGTTCATGCTTGGTACAATTAGAGAACTCGTCAAGGCCGACATTTTCATCTGAAAAATTTCCACTTCCAATTCTCAGGGGCGTCGCCAGGAACTGAAGTTTGAACTGTTAACTGGGCGCCGCGAGCTGTTAACTGGCTCCATAGCGCCAAAACCATTAGACCTAGAGTGTTCATAGTTGGTAGAATTACAGTACTCGTTAAGGCCAACATTTTGATGTGAAAAAATTCCACTTCCGGTGATCAGGGGCGACGCCAGGAACAGAAGTTTGAACTGTTAACTGGACCCCGCGAACTGTTAACTGGCTCCATAGCGCCAAAACCATTAGTCCTAGAGTGTTTAAACTTGGTACAATTACAGTACTCGTCAAGGCCGACATTTTGATGTGAAAAATTTCCACTTCCGGTGATCAGGGGCGACGCCAGGAACTGAAGTTTGAACTGTTAACTGGCTCATAGCTCCGAAACTATTAGGCCTAGAGTGTTCATGCTTGGTACAATTAGAGAACTCGTCAAGGCCGACATTTTGATCTGAAAAATTTCCACTTCCGATTCACAGGGGCGTCGCCAGGAACTGAAGTTTGAACTGTTAACTGGGCGCCGCGAACTGTTAACTGGCACCATAGCGCCAAAACCATTAGACCTAGAGTGTTCATAGTTGGTAGAATTACAGTACTCGTCAAGGCCGACATTTTGATGTGAAAAAATTCCACTTCCGGTGATCAGGGGCGACGCCAGGAACAGAAGTTTGAACTGTTAACTGGACCCCGCGAACTGTTAACTGGCCCCATAGCGCCAAAACCATTAGCCCTAGAGTGTTTAAACTTGGTACAATTACAGTACTCGTAAAGACCGACATTTTAATGTGAAAAATTTCCACTTCCGGTGATCAGGGGCGACGCCAGGAACTGAAGTTTGAACTGTTAACTGGCTCATAGCTCCGAAACTATTAGGCCTAGAGTGTTCATGCTTGGTACAATTAGAGAACTCGTCAAGGCCGACATTTTCATCTGAAAAATTTCCACTTCCAATTCTCAGGGGCGTCGCCAGGAACTGAAGTTTGAACTGTTAACTGGGCGCCGCGAACTGTTAACTGGCTCCATAGTGCCAAAACCATTAGACCTAGAGTGTTCATAGTTGGTAGAATTACAGTACTCGTTAAGGCCGACATTTTGATGTGAAAAAATTCCACTTCCGGTGATCAGGGGCGACGCCAGGAACAGAAGTTTGAACTGTTAACTGGACCCCGCGAACTGTTAACTGGCTCCATAGCGCCAAAACCATTAGTCCTAGAGTGTTTAAACTTGGTACAATTACAGTACTCGTCAAGGCCGACATTTTAATGTGAAAAATTTCCACTTCCGGTGATCAGGGGCGACGCCAGGAACTGAAGTTTGAACTGTTAACTGGCTCATAGCTCCGAAACTATTAGCCCTAGAGTGTTTAAACTTGGTACAATTACAGTACTCGTAAAGGCCGACATTTTGATGTGAAAAATTTCCACTTCCGGTGATCAGGGGCGACGCCAGGAACTGAAGTTTGAACTGTTAACTGGCTCATAGCTCCGAAACATTAGGCCTAGAGTGTTCATACTTGGTACAATTAGAGAACTCGTCAAGGCCGACATTTTCATCTGAAAAATTTCCACTTCCGATTCACAGGGGCGTCGCCAGGAACTGAAGTTTGAACTGTTAACTGGGCGCCGCGAACTGTTAACTGGCTCCATAGCGCCAAAATCATTAGACCTAGAGTGTTTATACTTGGTAGAATTACCGTACTCGTCAAGGCCGACATTTTGATTTGAAATAATTTCACTTCCGGTGATCAGGAGCGACGCCAGGAACAGAAGTTTAAACTGTTAACTGGACCCCGCGAACTGTTAAATGGCTCCATAGCGCCAAAACCATTAGCCCTAGAGTGTTTAAACTTGGTACAATTACAGTACTCGTCAAGGCCGACATTTTGATGTGAAAAATTTCCACTTCTGGTGATCAGGGGCGACGCCAGGATCTGAAGTTTGAACTGTTAACTGGCTCATAGCGCCGAAACTATTAGGCCTAGAGTGTTCATACTTGGTACAGTTAGAGAACTCGTCAAGGCCGACATTTTGATCTGAAAAATTTCCACTTCCGATTCTCAGGGGCGTCGCCAGGAACTGAAGTTTGAACTGTTAACTGGGCGCCGCGAACTGTTAACTGGCTCCATAGCGCCAAAACCATTAGACCTAGAGTATTCATAGTTGGTAGAATTACAGTACTCGTTAAGGCCGACATTTTGATGTGAAAAAATTCCGCTTCCGGTGATCAGGGGCGACGCCAGGAACAGAAGTTTGAACTGTTAACTGGACCCCGCGAACTGTTAACTGGCTCCATAGCGCCCAAACCATTAGTCCTAGAGTGTTTAAACTTAGCACAATTACAGTACTCGTCAAGGCCGACATTTTGATGTGAAAAATTTCCACTTCCGGTGATCAGGGACGACGCCAGGAACTGAAGTTTGAACTGTTAACTGGAACCCGCGAACTGTTAACTGGCTCCATAGCGCCAAAACCATTACTCCTAGAGTGTTCATTCTTGGTACAATTACAGTACTCGTCAACGTCGACATTTTGATGTGAAAAATTTCCACTTCCGGTGATCAGGGGCGACGCCAGGAACTGAAGTTTGAACTGTTAACTGGCTCATAGCTCCGAAACTATTAGGCCTAGAGTGTTCATACTTGGTACAATTAGAGAACCCGTCAAGGCCGACATTTTGATCTGAAAAATTTCCACTTCCGATTCACAGGGGCGTCGCCAGGAACTGAAGTTTGAACTGTTAACTGGGCGCCGCGAACTGTTAACTGGCTCCATAGCGCCAAAACCATTAGACCTAGAGTGTTCATAGTTGGTAGAATTACAGTACTCGTCAAGGCCGACATTTTGATGTGAAAAAATTCCACTTCCGGTGATCAGGGGCGACGCCAGGAACAGAAGTTTGAACTGTTAACTGGACCCCGCGAACTGTTAACTGGCTCCATAGCGCCAAAACCATTAGCCCTAGAGTGTTTAAACTTGGTACAATTACAGCACTCGTCAAGGCCGACATTTTGATGTGAAAAATTTCCACTTCCGGTGATCAGGGGCGACGCCAGGAACTGAAGTTTGAACTGTTAACTGGCTCATAGCTCCGAAACTATTAGGCCTAGAGTGTTCATGCGTGGTACAATTAGAGAACTCGTCAAGGCCGACATTTTCATCTGAAAAATTTCCACTTCCGATTCACAGGGGCCTCGCCAGGAACTGAAGTTTGAACTGTTAACTGGGCGCCGCGAACTGTTAACTGGCTCCATAGCGCCAAAACCATTAGACCTAGAGTGTTCATAGTTGGTAGAATTACAGTACTCGTCAAGGCCGACATTTTGGTGTGAAAAAATTCCACTTCCGGTGATCAGGGGCGACGCCAGGAACAGAAGTTTGAACTGTTAACTGGACCCCGCGAACTGTTAACTGGCTCCATAGCGCCAAAACCATTAGCCCTAGAGTGTTTAAACTTGGCACAATTACAGTACTCGTCAAGGCCGACATTTTGATGTGAAAAATTTCCACTTCCGGTGATCAGGGGCGACGCCAGGAACTGAAGTTTGAACTGTTAACTGGCTCATAGCTCCGAAACTATTAGGCCTAGAGTGTTCATGCTTGGTACAATTAGAGAACTCGTCAAGGCCGACATTTTCATCTGGAAAATTTCCACTTCCAATTCTCAGGGGCGTCGCCAGGAACTGAAGTTTGAACTGTTAACTGGGCGCCGCGAGCTGTTAACTGGCTCCATAGCGCCAAAACCATTAGACCTAGAGTGTTCATAGTTGGTAGAATTACAGTACTCGTTAAGGCCAACATTTTGATGTGAAAAAATTCCACTTCCGGTGATCAGGGGCGACGCCAGGAACAGAAGTTTGAACTGTTAACTGGACCCCGCGAACTGTTAACTGGCTCCATAGCGCCAAAACCATTAGTCCTAGAGTGTTTAAACTTGGTACAATTACAGTACTCGTCAAGGCCGACATTTATATGTGAAAAAATTCCACTTCCGGTGATCAGGGGCGACGCCA